>JAJAGP010000252.1:412500-551368 GCA_025084515.1 Ancistrus triradiatus | reverse complement strand
TTCCAGTCCTAAAACTAAGATGTTCCGGTACCAGTTCCAGTCCTCAAACTAAGATGTTCTGGTACCAATTCCAGTCCTCATACTTAGTGTTTTTTTTTTTCTGGTATTACTATAAACGTATTAATTAGGTAACTTTAAGTTTAATTCTTACGTAAAGCATCTAGGCCATCTAAGGAAGTTTGGTCTCTTTTTGAGTCTTGGTCCTTCCAAGGCTTTTTCCTTATAACATTTAGGGAGTTTTTCTTGCCACTGTTGCCCCAGGTTTGCTCAGTTCGGGCTGTGGATCCATTGTAAAAAGTGCTATAGACTTGATTTGCTTAGTCTGGTTTTCTCATGTTACTAGCTGTAACCTTTATCCTCATATCTCGTCTGCTTGCTTTTGTTTTTACTCCTAGCTTTAGCCCTGTTCTCTGTCACCATCTGTCCTGTCTCTGCTATTTCCTTGTGTATTTTCTTGACTGTCCCTGTTAGCCCTCGTCCTGCATACCCTGTCCCTTTGTTCTTGTATCCAGTCCTGTCTATTAGTCCAGTCCTATATATCATTGCGGCAACCTCAAAAATCCACCGAATTTGGCAAAAAAAGAGCCTCATTCCAGTTTCTGCGTGTCGCTGTCTGTGTTGCTGAAACGTCCTTCAGCTTCATGCAGAGACGATCGCGATGAGTCGAGTTGATAATCTGTCAACTCCTGACCTCAATATCAGCTTGTTTCAGCATTCTGTGGGCTTGTGGGAATAATTATTATGCAGGGGGAATAATAAAAGAGATTTTATATTTTTGTGGGCCGAATGGTGATGGACGGCCAAAAGACAAAGCTCGTGCCGTGCTCATGCCCGAGACTACGAGGCGAGCGCCGGTGAGAGTTGGGGATAGATTGCGTGCTTGTTTATGGTCGCTTTAGGGGACAATTTAGTGAAATATTTAATCAGAGCCGAGGTAGGATACAACTCAATTTAAATAAGGGAGAGGAGTAAACACCCCGATACCGGAGGATCAGCGATAAGGCGGCATCGGCGGGGCCTAAATAACGCTCCGGAGCAATTTGATTCGCTGGCATATCAGATGGAACGTCATTAGAGATTAATAACTTATATTACCTCGGTGACAATAACAGTTATAGCCGAGATGTCCCGCGGAGCTGGAATGACAAAGGCGCAATCTCTTCCTGCCAAGCGCTCTCGCTGTAATAAATACGTGGGAAGCTATCGTGCCCGTGTTCCACTGTCTGTAAGTGAAAAAAGTCTACAATATACATGCAGAACGAAACAATAGCACCGTCAATCCTAGCACAAAGTCTGCACGAGGATTGGGGCGCAAGAAGACGATGAAATAAAAATAAACCTGCTCGAGAGCGAGGCGCCGATCACGATAGCTCTGTGTTTGGACGACATCGGCGTGGTAATACCCTAACATCCATTAGGAGCCAGACTAATTTATCACGGCGCTTTGGGAGTCTTAATGAGGCCTGGTGAAAATGTAACGCGGGGAAGGCGAAAACAGAATTCACAGAGCTGAATTATGGAAAGAATAAAAAAGGCTTTTGCTTCGCTGTTTCTCCGAGGCAGAGCAGAAGAAAGGCTGATCTATAATCCACCGTGAGCAGGTTTCAGACGCCTTTGGCTGGTCAGATAAGCAGTCAGATAAGCGCTACAGGATGCGAGGGGGTCACACCCTAAAACAAACCCATGCAAACCTTCAACCTTCCACCGCAACTCCAAATCAGTAAACGTTAGGACTGTATGGAAAATGCAAATAGAAAACAAACAAACAAACATTCTGCAGTGGTTCTTACATTTATATTGGCTATTATTTCTTTGCAGACAGTATGAACCCAATGTAGTTTTTTTTCTGTTTACTTTTTCGTTAAACGTCCATTCCTGCATTCTTTCTTTTTAGCACAATAACGTTTTAAGTGGCGTTTGTGAATGTAACTCTGTATTGTAGAGCTTGATAAAGGTTTGATGAAGTAATCTCTTGTCCATGTGGTTCTATCAGCTATTGATGAATGACGGTTCTTGATGCAGATGCACTGCCCTCTTCAGTTTAGGCTTTTTAGGAAATTCCTCCACATTCCTTGAATCGTTTAATGATATTATGCTCTGTAGAGGGAGAGATATATAAATCCCTTTCAATCTTTCTTTGAGGAACATTGTTTTAATAATTTTTTGTATTTTCCATACATCCCAACTTTTTCTAATCTGGGGTTCTATAATAGCAGAACCATGTTGTCCTTATTTGTTGCACCTCACCTGTATATCCAGAACATTTTACCTGGGCAGATGGAAGGGTGGCATGCAGGCACTGTGTTGAAAGTCATCTTCATTTCTAGTGATTACAGCTGTATGCTTGAGTTTCTGCATCAACACTCAATGGGTGACAAAGATTGCTCTTAAGTAAGAAGTATGTCCAAATACTTTGGTAATACTCATGTGTGTGAAAAGAGAGGTGAAAAGAGCAAGGCAAATAATTTCCCCTAAACTCGAGTAACTCAGAAACTTGTGGTGGAAGGTAGAATGGTGGAAGCCTCTGTTGAGCCATAACACATGGACAGAGATGGACAGAGGCACCAGAACTCTGTGGATGTGGGGGACGGTGTATCACTACCAAGACCCAAGGTGCTAAACATTTTCCAGCAGGGGATGGGCCAGCAAGTTGGCTTTTTCACCTGATGAGAAAATTCTAAATGTCTTGAAACCTGCACAACCAACCGACAAAGCATTAGCAAGGTGCCGGTTGTTGGTCCACAGGGTGCGAAGCATTCTTTCTGAGTCTGGTTCCATTTGCATGTCTTATAGGTGACTCCCTGGTCAGTATTCAGTTCCGGCACCCATCTTGGTGTTTGGATCTGTGGTGGCACAAGCAGACCAGGGGTGGAGGGGACAAAAGAAATCAGGGATCGGGTGAGGTCTAGGGGGATTTCCTACTGGCTCAACGCCATCCATCATGCCCAGGGTTGAGTTCTGGTGTCTACCTTGTTAGTTTCTGAGCTCCTTAAGTCTTGGTGTTTAGATCTGTGGTGACACAAGAACACCAGGGGTGCAGGACAAGAAAGAAAACAGAGATTTGGTAGGGTCTAAAGGGATTTGACCAAATGCCACCCATCATGGCCAGATGACATTATACAGACAGGTCATCGGGTTGCAGATGAGGTTTTTTCTCCAGACTCTTCTTCAGGTTTATTCATTTTTCCCATCACCGATGGCCGCGGTTCTCCCGCGAGAGCCGTCCCGAGAATTGATTTCTGACAATCTGTGATTCACCTCGCCAAGTCTTGCTCCTCCGACACTCCAGCAAATCAAGTTAAAGGGCCGGGCCTGACAGCTCCTCACAGCGCACTCCATATAAACAGCCATTATTTCTTCAGAATGCTCTTTCAGCCTCGCCGCCGGTTCAAAGGGAGCGCGTCTCTCTGAAGACGAAGCGCCGCTCTGAAGCACTTTCAGAGCAACTTTGAAGCCGAGCCGACGGGGGAGGGAAGGAAGCGGCGGCTGCAGAGCCGAGCAACGTTTAGAAGTGTTTAACACGTTGTCATGTCTCATCTTCTGCTCGCGCTGAAAAGGCCCACTCACGGATTTTAGCGTAGCGTCTTTATTCCTGGCGTATACAGCCGTCGAGAGCTTGGCTCGTGAGATGACGCTTTAACGGGTTTTCATCTTTCAATTACACACACTTTTTAATTCCCACTACACTCAAACCCTTGTATAGAATGTACCTCGTTCCAGGGAATTTGCATAGAGAATATTTGTGTACTACTGGACTATCAACAGTCATAATATTAAAACTAATGGTGATAAAATAAAAGTTGTAGGTTAGAAGCTGTGACCAAAAAATAAGGCTCCCAGACAGAAATGTTGGATTGCTGCAAAACATTTGTAAATGATTACAAGTGTGCTCTAATTAGAAACTGGGTCTTGCCACAAGAGGGCATAAAAATGCATCCCCTATAGTGCTGTCTTGTAAAAAGGCTCTCAGTTCATACGACTCTACACTCAAAGATATTTGCTTGACAGGCTTTGAGAGGGGGATCATCATTGGACTGAGAGGAGCAGGATGGTGGTTTTGATAAATTGCCTCTGGGCCGTTCTGACCTAGCTGTTAGGAGGTGTTGGGAGCAGTAGTTTTATGGAGGCACACACACATGGGGAACAGGCTCCAGACAGCCCAGACAGACCCCCAGTAGAGAGGATCATCTGATCCACCAACAATCACAAGCAGCTCCTACAGTTTTGGTAACCACCATCTAGACACAGGGGATGCCTTTACCACACTTCTTGTCTCTGCCAACCGTATCTTATCTTGTATCCAGGCTAGAGACGGCCTAACAGGGGAACTAGAGTTTCCTTTTAATTGTACAGTTTTATCCAATAAACTTTCACTCTAATATTGTAACCACTTACAAATATCATCATTACATTCGTACAGCTCTTTCTTGATGAGTTATTTTATGTTGATTTTATGTTATTTATTTTTCTTTTCTGCAGTGCTTATTGATTACATCGCTTATTTAACATTACTGTGAACTCTTTATCTATCCATTTCTTGTCTTTTTATGGATACTAACAGATATTGTTTCCAGCAGAACCATGCCTGCATTACCCTTAATTCCATTCTAAATGCAGTCCCTCTATTATCCTACAGAACACAGCAAACATACGACTCCGAGTTTGAATCCCACCGGCCGACGGCTCTGCAGACCCTCATGATGGATACGCTGTGTAAAAATAGTCGAGTTTTTATATTTTTGACACCATCATTCCCCATCAGAACGGCTGAAAAATGGGCCGGTCAGAGCTTTCGAGATTGCACTTCATAAAAAGGCGGACACACCGAGGGTGAAATCCGGCGCACCGTATAGATTTAGCACTATATCACTGATAGATTGCACTAATATCACCTCAATTAAGCAGTTCAGGCCTGGTTATTGATAGCTCCTTTCTCACGCCATCCAGTCTCTCAGAAATGGCTTATTTTTTTAGCTTGAAGCATTTTCTCTCTGTCATTACAGGTTTATGGGTATCCACAGCTAATCCTGCGGATTCCCTTTGCTTTAGGGAGGTTAAGGTGTTTAAATACACCTCGAATGTGGACGTTTTTAAGAACAGAAAAGTGAGGTGTTCCATATTTCCCCAAGCAATCGGTCTTCCAGGAGCAGCTATAAAGATAAATCTACCAGTAATAAATCCTTCTATATGTAGATTTTATGTACCAATTATCAATAAACTATTAAATTGACCAACAGTAGTACTATTTCTGTCAAAAACGATGGAATCACCACAATTAAAATCCAAGCTATGGCACCAGACTGTTTTTGTTGCCTAGATGATATACGTAAGAATTAAACTGTTACCTATTTAAGTTTGTAGTAATAGTTTAAATGAATAGAAGCTGAAACATAAAAGAGAGAACACATTTAAAGAAAATATAATCAAATCAAATATATTAGTCCAGTGACTATAATAAATTAAAGAGAATACAATATCATAAAAAGCATAATAAAAGTACAGCTTCTGATTTCATGAAACATACCTCAAATTAAATTAAATTATTTTAAATTAATGGCAAATCGAGGTCATGTAGAGGGAAAAGAACACCAAATAAAAACAGACTTCTACATCAAACTGGTTCCATCTAGGCTGCCCAAAGCAGGTCAGGTCCATTTCTAAGTCTAGGTCCTCATCTCATTTAGGGATTTTCCTTGCCACTATTGCCCTGGTTTGCTCAGTTAGGGCTGTGGGCTTAGACAGATGTAAGGCTGCTTTGAGACCATGCTCAGATGTAAAAAGCACCATAGAAATACATTTGACTTGACATGACTACAAATACTGTAACCTTTCCCTGAAATCTAAATATCGCAACATTATTTATAAACTATTAGGACTTAGCGCCCGCAATTTTATTTTCATAATATTTTGACTTCCATAAAACGTTAAGACTTCTATTCTTCAAGTATTAAGACAATATTTCTAAAATAATAATTCAAATAAATAACTTCATCGTTATTATACCACAACATTACAGATCAAATAAATAAACAAATAAATAAATTAGAAGTAATAAATTATAGCAAGCGAGCAAGCCTAGGGCGACAGTGGCAAGGAAAAACTCCCTAAATATTATAAGAAAGAAACCTTGGGAGGACCAAGACTCAAACCTTCTTGGGCATTTCTGTGTAAGAATTAAACTAGTTGACCTAATTAATAAGTGTATAGTACTAGTTTAAATAAACAGAGGCTAAATACATATTACCATGGACAACATATTTAAAAAAATAAAGTTTATAGTAGAGGTTAAAATAGAAAACATAAATACAGATAAGCCTAAAATAGCTATAATACACTAAAGAGAATACAATATTAGATATAATAAAATAAAACAGAGAATACCAAACTACAGTATACATAATAAATAAGCTAATAAATGTAATAAAAGAGAGTGTCTGTATTACTTAGTCCAGAAAACAGAGTCACTGTAGAATCATGTGTCCTCAGCAGATAAGTTTTGTTGGCATGACATGTGCAGTCAACCGGAGGGGGCGCTATTGCCCTCTGATGTGGTCTGAGTACCTATATGATGGCTGGATCTGGTACCGCTCAGAGATTAGGACAGTAGTTGTAAAACATTATTGTTAAGACGATATATAAAAATATTTCTAAAACATTATGATTATATTTGTTAAAGTATTCTGTCATTATGCATGGAATATTTAGACTTATTTGTTTAAAATATCAGGATTAAATACATTTTCAATATCAAGATTTATTCTTAATATACTATGACCATATTTCTGAAATATAAAATTTTATTCTGAAAATCTTCTATTTAAAGATAAACGGCATTTAACAAGCGTCTGATCCTCGTCCTTTCTCTTTAAAGACTGAGATCTTACGAATTATAATAAATTATAATAGTTTTGCAAATCAACGAGCGGAGGCGGGAGTTAAATAGCAAAAGTCTATAATCGCCGTTAGCCCGTGTTGTTCCTAATGCTGTCTATCGATGCATTTTTGGCTAACAGGATTATGTGACTATGGTAATGCCCACTTCAATGTCCATTTCACAGAAATGGCACACTCTTGTGCTTGAGACAGTCAGCCCAAAACAGAGCTGTACATCCAGGAGCGGAAAACCATTTAAAAATCCCACTTTCCTGAGTTTTGTGACTTTAAAACTTTTTTTTTTTTAACAGGAACAAACTTGGCAGGAGAAAGTTTCCCACAAAACAAATGCAGAACAATAAGCAGAGCGGCGCAGAGGGCACAGGATGCAGAGCTGCACCTCATTGTCAAACAGCGTTAGTGGGAAATGTTTTGGTACAGCAGGGACCGTGCGAACGCTGCACAGTTTTGGGTCGCCATTATAGGGAAATGTATTCCGACCCACTGTATTCGGATTCCTTTTTGGAAGGGTAAAAAAGGAGCCGTAATGAAGGAAAGAGGTCGATATGATTAGGAGATGGGATGATGAGGGTGGGCGATGAGCTTTCAGCTCGTTTATTACATATCGACATGAAGCAGAAGCTCACACATGAACACACAGACACACAGACACAGACATACACAGACACACAGACACACACACACACACACACACACACACACACATATTTACTAATGGTGCATGGCAGCAGGTGCTCAATGACTGTCAGTCCTCCAGCACTGTTTACGTGGGACTTGTTTATGCATATATGTGTGTGTGTGTGTGTGTGTGTGTGTGTGTGTGTGCGTGTGTTGTCTCCTGATCCTGCACCTCAGGGCCTTTGACCAGCATGCAGTTTGTTTGTGTGGGCACCGTCTGTGTGTTCCATGGAGGCAAAGCACAAGCCAGAAAAACCATATGGTACCGCTGACACCACGGCCATGCCAAGCATCATTAGCAACCAGGAGACGCTAGCGACAAAGCTAGCAATGCTCGTCCACTGACTCCCCTTATTATTCCAAATAAACTCAACGGATGGACAAAATAACAGAAACGTGTAGCAGGACATAAAGGTTAGGAAGCTAATTAAGGTCCAGATAAACTGTTTACCTCCATGTTCGCGGATCCTGTGTGTAGTTTCAACGGCTTTAAGAAGTATCAAGCTCAAATAAATAAATCAGACAAGATTTGGACAAACAGAAACTTGTAACAAGATCTGAATATGTAGGAGCTAATAATGGATCTGGAACTCCTTAACCTCCAGAACGCCTTTAACTCCTCTTTTCACGATGCCATATGGGTGGTGCAGCGTCAATCTGCCAGCCTGCCACCATGATCCAGGTTTCAGTCCCAGCACAGACACATAATCGCCCTTGTCTAAGGGCTTTTCTCGTTCATGTATACAATATTAGAATGAAATGATATGTTTTTTTGGGAAAACTGTACAATTGAATTGAAAGGAGGCTCTAGTTACCTTGTTGGTACAAGATGGTTCAAGATGAGATATGGTTGGGCAGTGAGGTAAGCAGGTTGTATATGGCATCCTGTGGTACATTTCCCCTCAGATGTTCCAGCTGGTCCTGTAGATACTGCACACTCATAGCTGGTCCCAAAAAAATCTGGCAACCGGGAATTCCTGTGAAAACCTTGCTGTCTGTGGGCGAGCATTATCCTGCTAACAAATGCCAGTTGGAAGCTCTGCCATAAGAGGAAACCCTTGTGGTCGCTGAGTTGTTAGTGCCCCTCGTATCACTACTAGGGGTGACCGAGTGTCATAGTCGATGACTCCCTAGATCATCACACCAACAGTTAGGGCAGTGTGTCGCTGCACAGCAAAGGCAGGATTGAAGCGCCACCACGAGGCCCCATACTGGAACTCGAACGTCATCAGATCCCAAACAGAACCTGGATCCATTTGGAATCCGGGTTTCTCATTCAGGACACCACTGCAAACGAAGGTGACGGTGTTTGGCTATCAATGGCCAATGAAGAGTGAAGAGTTTTGCAGCAACCCGACATTTCTATCTTGGTGTATGAGACCTTTTTGACTTCCAATCAATGCACTGGTATGAACGAACCTCAGAGCGTCTCAGAGAATTAACAGAATTCAAAAACACATTCCATCAAGGTTGCTGTGTGATTTACACAGCCATTACCAGTGACTCCCAAAACACCGGATCAAGTACGAAGCGCATATTGCAATGTCAGCGCGTGACATCCTGACGTTAGGGGATCTGCCGGAGGCGTCGTCGTCCAACATGGGAATTAAAACCAATCAGCTGTGTAATGCCGTGCCACTCATTTTATCACGTATTCAAAATCCTCAGTCCTTCCTCAGTCCACCAGGTCCTGCAATGAACCTTCGATCGGAAGAGACTCAGAGTGGAGTTTTACCATAATGTCTCTAAAATCCACTCTTTAAATGAAGTTACCCAGCAGTTTGCATAATAATAATATTAATAATAATAATAATAATATACCTGTCATGGTGCTACATTAATCAAACCATTAAGTCGCTAGCTTGAATAAGATAAATAAATAAGCAGCACATTTATTTTCAGTCTGTTTTTCATTCTGTACAGAAAGTGTATTTAAAAAATTTATTTCTTTCATTCTTTCTTTCGTCCCTCCCTTCATTTATTCTTTCCTTCCTTTCTTTTGTTCGTTTATTCATTTTTTTTCTTTCCTACTTTTGTTTGTTTAATAATCACTTGTTCTTTTTTTTTTATCTTCCTTACTTCCTTTCTTCCTGTTCTTTCTTTCCTTCTTTTATTTGTTCTCTTTCTTTCTTTCTTTCTTTCTTTCTTTCTTTCTTTCTTTCTTTCTTTCCTTCTCTTTCTTTTGTGTGTGTGTGTGTGTGTGTGTGTGTTGGACTTTGTGGTTTGGCAGCTGCAGTGGTTTTTTTGGACGCTGAGCTCCGTGTTAATTACTGAGTAAAATCACTAAGGGATGAATTTAAAGAGACGGCCAGAGCTTTGTTTTCTTGATTGGAACCCTGTGGATCTGATTCTGATTCTGAGTCTGATTCTCCGGTGTTTGTGAGGTTTTGTTATTGAGGGCATTAGGTTGTGTTGATGTTGATCATTCCTCCTCGCTCTTCAGAACGGATGAGGGATTTTTCTCCTGCACAGGTGATGCTGTAATTTTCAGCTCAGATGAACATCTGCACTTTGGACTGATCAGAGACGGGGCTTTGTTTGAGGAAGATCTGACGCCGATCGATGCCACGGCCTGACAATGGGAAAAAGAGAAAAGGAGAAAAGGAGAAATTCCTCCTGAAATGGGCGTGGCTTAAATGCATTCCTATTTAGTGATTAGAAGATCAAAACATCTATCATCCAGACAAAACATGATTTTCTTATTAATGGTCTTGAATAATTTTAAATTATTCTCACACAAACAATATTTCAGTGTTACATTACAAAAAAACAACAACAACAACCTAAACTTACAACACAAATTACAGGAACTTGATCCCCAACACAGGGTTTCCCAAAATAACTCTACACAGATAATATCAGCAAAACATAATAGAAGAAAGGAAAAATAAATAAAATAAAAGCAACATATAAGAAAATAAATTATTATTTAAAAATAAATGTAATAAACCAAACAGTTTTACAAAGTAAAATATAAAAACAATATAAAATATAAACAACAAATTTTTAATTAAAAATACATTTAAGATTAAGAAAGAAAATGATAAAAGAAGACAAAATAAAAGCAACAAATTTAAATGAAATGTAATAACTATTAAAATGCATTTGAGAAATGAAACATGTTAAAAAAAAATTTATATAAAATCCAAACAGATTTAAAAGATTAAAAATGCATTTAAGATTTAAAAATAAAATAATACAAAATAAAAGAAAGACTTAAAATAGAAGAAATAATTATTAAACATATATTTGAGAAATCAAACATTTTTATAAAGAGAAAAAAATGTAAACAGATTTAAAAGTTTAAAAATGCATTTAAGACTTAAAAAGAATAAATTAAGACAACATAAAAACAACAGATTTAAAAATACATTATTATTAAAAATACAAACGAGAAAACAAACATTTTTAGAAAGAATAAAATAATAAAATACAATTTTTAAAAGCTTAAAATGCATTAAAAATAAAAAAATAAAAAACATAAAATAAAAGCAATATATGCAAAACTAAAGAAATCATTCTTAAACATTTGAAAAATTAAAGGAAAGGAAAAGAATATAAAATATAAACACTACATTATAAAGCCTAAAATGGATTTAAGATTTAAAAAGAATAAACTAATACAAAATAAAAGCAATATATTTAAAAGAGAAGAAAACAATTGTTAAATCAAATATTTGTATAAAGTAAAAGAACATATAAACAGATTTAAACAGAAATATAAACAGATTTTAAAAATTACTAAAAATGCATTTAAGATTTAAAAATAAAAGAATAAAAGAATACAAAATAAAAGAATATTATATAAAATTATAGAAAATCTAAACAATAGATTTAAAATATTAAAAATGCATTTTAAAAGAATACAAGTAAAATAAAAGAATACAAATATCAAAGCAAAAGATATAAAAGTCAAAAAATCGTTATTAAACATACATTTACTTTGCAGGAAAGAATTTTTTTCTGACAAGGCACTGAAAGTTTAAGAATATTTTGCTTATTTTTAGAAGAATTACCTTGATCGTCCCCGAAATTTAATTTTAAGTAATTTAGGACTCAAATTAAGCACAAAAAAATCACCGGTCAGGTTAAATATAAAATCAGAGCTTAAATGATTTAAGAATTATTGTTAGAATTATTCATATTATTATTGTTTATGTTAAGAGATTGCACTAAGTAAAATTATTTGTTAGATTTTTTCTAGTTTTTGCAAATATATTTCTTGAAGTGTGTACATAAAGCTTTTAAAAGGGGTTACCTTAAATTGACCTTATACCTTACCTTAAATGATCTCATAATTGCATATAATATAAATGCTACATATTATAATAATACAATAATATAGTCCCATACACACCGCATAGTAAATAAAAGCTATTAGAAAGCTTCGCAGAGTCCACGTTCTTAGCGTCGTCTGATTATTTTAAGCTCCACTTTACTTTTCAGACGCTCTGAGTAACTAATAGTGCCTCTGTAATTACGCCTGCCATCACCAGGGGAGAGAAAAACTCACAGCAGTCCATTAGAGCTGCTGCAGCATCTCTCTACAGGCCTCCACCTGCACCCGGGATGGAGGCGCCAAAGTAAACACCTGCTCAGAAAAACACATAAATCACCGCCAAAGATGAGGTGCTGCCATCCAGCTGCTTCTGCTTCGGCGGTTCTTTTAGAGCTGATGTTTAATATAGAGGATCGGGGTCGTGCCTGATCCCCGGTTTGTTCTTCTTCCCATTCCTAATATTCACGAGAACGTGGATGGATTTCATCTCAGCGTTCTTTATAATGCATTTTTGCAGTACGTATGTGGATGCGTACCATCACGGATCCGCCAACACTTAACAGCCTCCTTCATCCTTCAAAACAGAAGCCAGTCCAGATGTTTCCTTAATTATTGTGTAGGAAGGTAGCAGTAATAGTGTTGCTACAGATGTTATTTGTTGATCACAATGTAATCGTTTAGTGAAGGCGTGATGCAGTGTCATATCCATCTAAGGTTACAGTAAATAATAATTATAAGTACGTTATTTCCTCTGCTTATTCGTACCAAGCTGTAAATGGTGTTTGTAAGTGTATGTATCTGTCCTATTGTAAGTAGTACTCCTTTGTTTCTGGTTCACATTCACTCGTTGAGTCTGATATTCTGTCTTGCTACTGATCCTGTCTATCAATAATAGCATAATACGTCATTTTCTGGCTTGTTTTTGAGCTTTGGGAATCAGATATGTCTTGGAGAGCTAAATCTGCAGGGCTAAATCACATGACATTCCATTTATAAAGATAAAAAAGAAACTGATCTGTATATAAAATGATGATCCAAGCACCACGTTCAGAACATCTTCTATTTGAAGAGCTTTTTTGTGTTGAAGTGTGTCTGCTAGCAGCTGCTGTGCTTACAGAGATGAAGCTGGACATCTGGACGAGTGATTCACACGTACGAATCAGATGCCGATCAGAAGCCGAGCCGTTTCAGGCGAGATGATTGGAAAAGCTCGGCACTCCTGCACTTTCTCGTTCAGCTTCAGCTCATAAATCCATCTTCAGCGCAAACACCACTGGCTCCTTGATTTCCAACCGCGGATCGGCTTGAAATATCTACTAGCACAAAAGCGCTCTCATTTGGGCTTGATACAGTGCTGCCTCTGGGGGACGGGGAATTAAACTTTCATTACACCAGTCCAGCAAATCGTCTGCTAAAGAGTCTCAAGCAAGCGTCTCCACACTCAGGAACATCCTACAGAAACACAAGAAGAAAACAGACTCGTGCCATTTTAATGCTTCTTCTCTTCCGGTGTGATTGGAACCCATTTTGTTCCAGATCATGTAACGGGTCTTGTGAAAGAGGATTCTATCTGGTTTGGGATTATCTACATTAAAACGCCGGTGTAAATACATCAGACACTTCTTAGGATGCTTCAGAACACATCAGAACCAAAACCAAACCCAACTACAAAGGTTCTATTAATTTCTATTATCTGTCTCTCGATAACCGAGAAATCCTGAAATTTTCCACTCTAATTACTGTTTAGATGGTTGTTTTTCCATTTGATTTGTTTATTTATTCAGTTTCAACTGTATCTCTAATGTTTCCAGCTTGATATTAAAATGTATTGTTGTGTAGATATTCCTTAAATGATTATTAGAGCAGAATACCTAAATAGACACCTCACCAAGTATCTACTTTGTCATTCTTCTAGCGCTTTGCTCTTTATTTTGCATGGTCCATTTGCACCATTTCTTTGGTCTTCCTCGTGCTCTTCATCCTTATGGGTAGTGCCATATTTTGGCTGCTGAGCTGTCAGTGCCACGCAGAACTTGCCCGTGCCATCACAGTAACTGGACAGCACTGCGCCCCATGAAATGCCATTGGCATAACGGCTGTGTGACTTGCTGACATGTTTAAAGCATCATATTTGCTGCATCATTTACAGACTACTTAAAAACAAAAATTTAATTAAAGATTTGGTTTATTAGTTACCCTTTAGTTTTAGAAGTGAAATGGCAGGTACCCGGCATTTATGGTATATGGTGATCTTTGTGTACCCAGTTAGTTCCTGATTAGGCTCCAGACTTCAATCTCCATAACAATGTTTAGGCTCGGAGTTACACATCAAATTCACATCCAGCAGATCTTTACACACCCTCCACCAGCATCTTCCCACCGTGCCATCACATGCCCAGGAATGGTGCCCATGTACCCATCTGTGCACATGATGAAAAAGAAAACAGGACTCATCAGACCAGATCTTCAATTGCTCTCTGGTCCAGTTCTGACACTCTTGTGCTCGTTGTACACACACCAGTCTGTCACTAGGCAGCCTGTAGTCAGCAGGGGGCGCCGCACTGTGTTCTGCCACACTTTGAAAGCATGGCACAATAACTGAACGCACCCGCAGTGACACAAACATCGAGAATTAGCCGTATAACCCATAAACGGGCTCTGTGTTTACACCTGTACCATAATGGTGGAACTCGGAGACTCTGAGGACCATCTGAAAAAAAAAGCAGAATGAGAAGACGCAGCAGTGCATTGTGGGAGAAATGCGCTAACAGTGTGGGTGATGGCAGTAAACAGATGCACATGCTGACTCTACAAACGTAACCGGCATATGGGTGAGTCAGAGGGTGACATTAATAATTCCTCCTGCAACACAATCATGGAGCTGCTTCGGATGTCCAAACCTTCTGCTACTGGAGAGAGAGAGCATAAATATGAGAAAGGTATCACCATGTTTTGGTTATATATAAAAATGTCACTCCTTTAGTTAAAGTGTGTAGGAGTATTGATAAATATTTATGTGTGGAAGAATAGCTGTTATATTGGCTTTCTCTAAAACTTCTTCTATTTTTTATGCGGAGCTCCAAAACAATCAGAACTTCACCAAGATGTTACTCTGGCCTAAAACACCCAATCTGGTAATAAACAGAGACCATGTTAATGAAAGAGCTTCTTGAATTGGGGGCGCTTTTTCCCCCGTCTTAAACTGTGAAAAAAAAATAATTTTTTACCAAGTAAAGATGCTACAGCTATGCTTACATAGAACGTCATTAAAAATGTCATTAAATATGAATGATTTAAAAAATAATCAATGGTAACAGTCAGCGGTCAACAGTTAGTATAAGATGCACTGTAAATAAATATAAATATTATAAATGCAAATATAAATATTTCTTTTGTGTGTGTGTAAAACACTGCCATAATAATGTATGAATACTTGATTTAAATTATTCAGATTTCCAGACCTCTAATGTATTTTTTCTCACAGCTGACATTTGTTTCCATGGTTACATGGTTTGTTTATAATCGTAGACATCATAATGATGATAATGTTGGGGGTGATAATATATTGTTCAAAAATATGTTGTATAGATATGAACAAAAATACTACATTCTGTGTTTTTTTAAGTTGTTATAAAACAAACATTATGATTTTTTTAATGAATTTCACTTTTTATCATTTTATTGGAGTAGAAGTTTTAAAGTCTGGGTTGGGGACAGAAATAAAAAGTACTTACGGTTTAAAGATACATAAGTTTTTAGCGATGCAATAAACGATCATTTTATTTTGTGATAAAGTATTTCTAACAAATTTATAACTTGGGGATGTAAAAGTTCCATGTATACGCAGGAGTAAAACTTTTAAAGCTATCATGATTGCTATGCTGCGTGGCCAAAAGTATTTAAGCACCCCTTCTTTTGGACCCTATTGCAGAGTAATCCAGAGTCGTTTCAGCTGTCACTACGACAAAGTCTAAAGAGACGTCCCCTTAAAAATACATTCAAGATAACAAAAAGGCACATTATTGAACAATTTATCATTAAACTAATTTCTTACTGGATGATTCATCATTGAATATGACACACTAGAAACTCTAGAGGGCTATCTTGGACCTCTATAGTCTCTTTGGAATTTCAGTTATCATTGACCTACAGAAGGCTTCAAGCTTATCAAAACTTACAAGTCATATTCATTATAACGAAAAGGTCACCCTAGGTTCATTTGCTTATTAATTAAACTACAAATGGTTAGTTCTCATGTTGATTTAACACTAAACAACTAAATTACACTGATCATGAAATTGTAACAAACTCATAAGAACCATCCACAAGTATTATATACACTATGACAAAGCACAGAGAGTCCTTGATGCACTGAATATCATCGGAAAGTCTGCCAAAGTACATACCAAAGTTCCCCGTTCTACAAATAACTTATGTCCTCCAGACAAGGTTTGTAGAAAACAAGATCAAGTTTTAAGAATCACTCCACATTGTACAGAATAAAACAAACAAAAAAAAAGGCCAGAAGTATTCCATCAACAATAAAAGACCACAAGAGAGAAATAAGCATTGGAAAATTTCAGAATTTCTATTTTAGTAGTCAGGACAAGTTGAAGCACTGTGTTTGTTTTTAAAAATACCTTTATATTTCTGTTGTTTAAAAAATGCCTATTCTCTGCTATGCTGTCTAATGCATTTTATTTGCACAATATAAGTGGGAATGCTGTGTCTATTTTTAAAAATACATTTTTGTTGTTTGAGAAACGCTCATATGTTTTCTGCTACACTGTCTAATGCATTTTATTTGTATTTATTTATTTTAGTTGCACAATGTACAGTACTGTGCAAAAGTCTTAGGCCACCATTAGATAAGATGTACTTTTGTTTTTTAGCAATGCTATAATGACTATAAGTAATTATTTCCCAGTCTGTTTATTAGAATACAATCAGAAAATACAGACAATGTGTATGCCATATTTAAATACTAAAAATGCTACAATGGTAGGTATTTACTGTGAGCTTCCCTTACTTTACTTGAGCAATAGAAGTTGACCCTTCTACAGTAAGAAGTTTCAGCATTGCTTTTTGGAATGGTAGCAACCACTTTTTCTAAAGGCTAAGACATGCTAAAGCTCACAAATGTTCAAATGAAGATCAGTGGAAAACAGGATCATGCAGAGATGAGTCCAAGTTTGAAATTTTTGGGTCCTGTCATTGACAATATGTTATATATGGTCATTATAGCATTGCTAAAACAAAATCTCATGGTAGGTGGCGTCTGCACAAACATGAACTGCTGCTCAGTGACAATGTGCTGCTGTTGCAAAATGTGGGAAAAATTTCATTCACGCTGAAGAGAGAATCGGGAGAAATTTTAGTTTTTAACGTGACCGTTAGCCATTTTCTGAGCTCGAGCTCTGGAAGAAGACGAGCTCGTGCATGGCAGATGCTAATTCAGTAAACATTAGATACGCTAAAGTGCTCGAGCGGATCTTTTAGGTTCGTTCAACTCTTTTTTTATCCCGTCGCATCGCTGCGTTTCTAAAGAACGCGTTTCGCATTAAACAGTTAGGCTACCCCGTGATTGACCCGCCGCGCACGCTAATGCAGTGTAAAGCTAATTTTCACTTAACGTGGCGGAGCTGAACGGAGTCGGCGCTGCTTTATGGTGTGTGCCTGCTCCATTATGCCAGGCCTTATTACGAAAACATTAAATAGTTAAGGTGAACTTATTTAAACTTTTACAAACTAATCCTCGTGCCGGGAATCAATTCTAGCGATTGATGGAGCATACCTCTTTGGCTAAGTGCACTTTCTTGGAGCGCACTCAACTGGATCTTGATTAACAATAGTAATCAATCCAGACACCCCACCACACACATACACACACAGACAAACACAAACACACACAAAACATCAGGGAGCGAGTTTGTGGTTGCAAATGTTGGGTCTAAACACAATGGGATTTTTCTCAATCACACCGTTCCCTTTACATCAGCAAACTTTCTGCTATTTTCTATTTTCGGGACGGTCCTAATCCCAAACTCAAACCCATACAGCCCCCCTGTTTGCCTCTCACATCGTCACACTCTGAACAAGATTCCACATGAGCAAATATTTAGGGAACGTTTGGTTTCCTTCCATTGATTCAGCCAGGCTGAAACAGAGCAGTTCTGTTCAACACCCTTTCATTCATTCAAACACTTTTTCATTTTCACACTTTGAGTTGTAGAGGGGCGGATCCTAACCAGTATTCAGGGTGCCAATCCATGACAGGGCAAACACACTAGCACTTGGACGCCTTGGTTGACCTAGCGCATGAGTTTAGAATGTCAGAAGAAACCAGAGTACTCATAAGAAACTCACTCAAACACACAGACAACGTGCTAAATCAAAACCCCATCAAAGGTCCATCAAAGCTGGATCTCGAGTACTCTAGTCCAGTCTCGTCTCGGTCTTGTTCTCATTTGGACTTGGTCTTGTCTCCAACTCTGCGCCACTGTGCCACCCTCTTCTTCACCCAATCAATGTCTGTGGACTCTTTGGATTCATGGTTGTGAGGCACTTCTGGTTTTAAATAGTGTGTCTCACACGTTTCTGGTAGTATTGTTCATAAGACGATGTTATTAGCACATCAACCGAGAAATAACAATCAGCAGTGAGACATCAGCAGAGTGAGGAGGGTCAAGATCAGCTGGCAAGGTGAGCTCCCAGCTGAGGAGAGAGCAGGGAAGGAGACCCTGTCAGTAAAGGGATTTAAAATTAAAGGGACACCTACTGACCGGTCGGCTGAAAACTCGGTGGCCTAATGGGCTAGAATTTAATTGCTGGCAAGACATTTGTCACGTTTCAGGAATGGCGAGGTCGAGAGCTGGCTTTTCGAGGTAAAGTGGTAAAGTGCATGGAGGGAAATTCGTCTTGCCATCACAGTTGGTGAGAAAGGAGTTTGGCGAGATAACGTGGGGTGAGATAACAAGGTTAGCCTGTATTTTACCACAATTAATACTGTTCCTACGAATAGATCAGGGACCGGATTCACAAAAGTCTCTTAAGATAGAACACCTTCTTAAGTATTATCTTTTTTCCTAACTACTTTCTTAAGAACAATTCTAAGAAGTGTTAACCTCACAATAGCCTCACCAATATAATTTTTGGAACACTTGATTTGATGTTTTTCCTCCATTTTGTCGTCCTCTGAGTGGATTAAACAAAATAAGGAAATAATTATGAATATCTGAGAGCTTCTTAATTTTTATGAACTTCTTAATGTTAGTCTTAGTCTTAAGAAACTTTGCATCTTTCATGAATCCTGTTCTTGATCTGTTTCTTTCCCTATACGCCGTGCAGAATCAATGCAGGGACATAACAGTACCCCCTCCTTTTTCCTGGTCAGGATCATTCTTTTAAAATGGTATAATGACCATAATAAATTATTTTTTAGTCTCTTTATTAGAATGCAATCAGAAAATACAGGAAACTTGTATGCAGGATTAAAAAAACAGATAAAATGGCTACTATAAGGTTACAGTGGTAAGTATTTAGTGTTTCTTTTCCTTACACTTGAGCAATAGCAGCATTTGGGAGCTTCATCGGGATGCCCTTCTACAGTCTGAAGAAGCTTGAGCAGGAACATTTTTTTGGAAGAGTAGCAGCCAAGAAACACTCTTTCAGAAAGGGGAACAGTGTGAAAAGACTAAGATATGCTAAAGCTCACAAAGATTGAAATGAATATCAGTGGAAAAAGGATTATGGAGGTATAATGACCATATATATTGTTATATATGGGCAATATAGCATTGAATCTAATGGTGGCCTAAGACTTTTGCACAGTACTGTATAATCAGTGCTCTCTTTTGCACCCAAAAAACAGTGTTAGACAAAGAAGACTCTGGAAATCCATCATCTTTCAGGCTTAGATGAAGTAAAGAGCTTCTACAGTATTATACCCCCGAAGTCACATGAACACAAGATGGGCAAACACAACAGAAAGCATGCTGAGGTCTCTTGAAAAGAAACACCATCACCGACAAAGAAGCTCTTGACTGAACCCTTCAGTGACCTATGCACGAGGTTAGAGGAGAGCCAGTCTACCTGACAGAGGTGTGAAAAGTGGAATTCCAACTGAAACACTAAATCAGGGAACATTTTAACTGCCTGCTCAACAAAAGAATTCCTCAAATGTGGTCTGATTTTCATTTCTTTCCATCCAGAGCTGTGATTATTTCTGGACAAAATCTTGTATTGATGACGTAAAGACTTCTCCAGAACATTCCAAACACTTTCAGTGGGGTTAAGCTCAGGAACCAGATCAGAAGCCCTCTAAATTTTGCCATTGTGGTCCTGGTATATGCCTGTAACATCAGGTGGTATCAACTGGTCTTTCGGTACATCCAGCTACTCAGCTGCTTTGTTTTATTACCAAATAACATTGCTGAGCCTCAACCTGACTAACTGAAGCAACCCCAGATCACGGCACTGCCTCCAGAGGATGATACAGTGGACATAATGCACACTGGCATCGCTTCATGCCCTGATGATTACCCTGATGCTCCTATCGCTTACTCTGGAATTGGGTCAATCTTGATTAATCAGGTCCACATGACCTTTTCTCTAAGCTTTTTTGTGATGATCCTCACTAACAAATGGTTTCTTGTTCGCCCCACTGTTTAGTGCCAATCTTGTGATTTCTCATAGCATTGGGTGTATGGAAATCATTTTCTTGATACAACTTCTGAAACATTATAACATTAAAAGCACAGGACACGTCTTCCACGTTGCTCCTGCTGGGGTTAAATGCAGTCACTGGAGTACTTCTCCAATTGACACCTCTTAAGTACTTGAATCCAAACAGTGACCTTTTATTGACTATCAGCATATAAAACTTTATTTCAGCTCAGCCTCTCAAACTGCAGCCTTGAAGAAACCGGAGATGCAGAGTTTCTTCTACGTTAACACAAAGGATTCAATTCATTACCACTTTATTACGCAGCCGTGGCCCTGCGGCACCGAAGGACTATTTCTGCTCGCACAATGCAGTAGGTCTGAATGGCATAAACACCTGAATGTTCATGATGCAAAGAGAACAAGCGCTTTAGCAGTAGAGTGTGTTATCGTAATGCAATGATGCACATTGCTCCATGTACAAGCTGTTTTGCCACGGCTCTGTATGCATCTTCCGGTATGGACAGTGAAGTGTTCTGCGTTTTATAATAGTTTATTTCAATTTAGCTCCAACATTCCTGATCATCCCCAGATCATATTGAGTTCCTGAAGTGATCATTGATGTTTCTACGGCATTCCAAACTTTTAACTCTCTTGAGCTTTGTGACGTTTTCATTACTGCATTACTGCCAGTGATATTTAGAGGGGACAGGGTGAAAATTAGAATCCGCACCAAATTCAGAAATGTAATCGAACCAGGCAGCAGGCTTCTGTCACGGCCCAAATTAACCACCTTGTCTAGAACAGTGTGTCGCAGGACCCCGGGAATTCAGGCAAATCATTACATCACAGATGAGGCGATGATATTTTTAATGATTAGGTTCTTAGTGCAGCGGCATGTTTGAATGGTTCGAGATATAAAGAGTCTATAATGCAGCTGAACATTATAGTTGCAAACGCAGAGTACCTTACATTTGACTTTTATTTCATAACAGACTTTATTTTATTTGTTAATTAAAATCAATTAATGTGTGCAGCATGTGGTTTTGTTTCTCATTTGTCTTGTTGATAAATGCATGGACGTCCCTGATAAAGATGTCGTCTTGAAGGTAGCTCATGTTGCTTTAAAATTTCAGGGTACTTTTCTGAAGTGGAAATGACCTTTGACAAGGGCCCTGACCCTACCCCATACCATGACAGAGCCTGAACAGTCTCAGAACAGTCTGGATGCTGCTTTTTTTCACCTTTGTTCTGGAGCACATGGCAATGTTTGTTTTTTTGTTTGTTTATTTATTTATTACTTTCCTTTCTCTTTCTTTCTTTCCTTCTTTCTTCTCTTTTCTTTTTTTTCTCTTTCTTTCTTTTGTTCTTTCTGTCTTTCTTTCTTAACGTTCTTCTTTCTTTCTTTCTTTCTTCTCTTTTTTCTTTTTGTATTTGGAGTAGTATGGAGTATTTATGCACTACTCCATTTCTGTCTTTCTTTCTTTTTCATAAATCATTTATTTATTACTTCATTTCTACATTTATTTTTCTTTCTTTCTCTCTTGCTTTTTTTTGGGGAGTTTTTTTTTATTATTATCTAATAGATCTACTAGATTTCTGCCTGTCTTTATTTCTTTCCAGAACTTATTTATTTATTACACCATTCTGCAGAACTTTCTTTCCTTTTATTTTTTTTTCTTTCTTTTTACACAATTACACATTATTTTTTTACCTCATTATTAGACTTAAATTTTTCCGTCCCAACTTTTTTTGGAATGTGTTGCAGGTCTGAAATGCAGGAATAGATGTTTTTTAACAAATGAAATGAAGTTGACCAGAAAAAAACATGACATATCTCTTATGAAAGTCAACTCTCGTTTCTGAAAGTGTCTGGGTGTGAATGGGAGTGTGTGTCTGTGTATGCCCTGACCTGTCCAGGCTTGGTTTTCTCACTTTTGCTCCTTGAATGATGTTAATCGTGTGAGGAAAGTGAGTGAGAGTCACCCCAAATGAGTTCCAGCACTGAAGCGCGCTTCAAACAGCTCTGCTCAGTAAGCTGGCAGTACACTCTGCATGTTGTGGGTTGTTTGTGGTGTGGCCGGATCTTCACGTGGTCGGGGCATGTCGTCCTCGCCTCCTAACGAATGCAGAGCGTCGTGAGCGAATTTGCAGCCGACTGCCACGCTGAGCGCCTTGCATACCAAGTGCGTCCTGAGAGTCTTCGCGGAGTCGCCCTCTCCTTCACGTCGCTCTTAAAATTTCACTCACATTTCCCCTGGCTTGGTGCAAAGATAAAGGGTGAAAATCAAGTCAATAATTGCCGCGCTGGAAGAACAAAGGCGAGAGTTTATATTTATTCATTTATTTTACAGCAGCATGCGGATGGCCTTCAAGGACTTCAAGTGTCGGGCTAAAGAAGAGAGAGAGAGCAAACATTTTTCCGGTGCCCTTGAATGAGATTGTGTGAAGATCCTCTTCTGCAGTGCAGCCGAGTCACCGGGAGTTAGAGGGATGATTTAGATTGGGAAGACTGGTCGGCTTCACATTTTGGGATCGATAACGTTCTTCTCTAAGAATTTTCAGCAGGTAGACTATACTCAGAAAGGCATCCAGCTTCTCAAAGGAAGGTTTGGGGCGTCTATACCTTCAAATCACAACCCTCAGGCTCCAAAATCCCAAAAACCAGGTCACAGACACATTTTGAGGTATTATTAGTTACTAACTTTCATACAAAACAGTTAAAAGCTCTTTTTACTGGGATGTCTAATTCAACATTGGCTGGGACTGAGCTCCTTATAAGCACTGAGAATTATTATCTGTTTTTGGCAAAAACCTGATGCACCAAGGAGGGAGAAACAAAAATAAGAACTGCGTCTTTGTAACACAGCCGCCAGACTTAAATGCGCTCGTGTCTCACAGCTTCTGCGTGCTTCTCAGTCAGTTCCCTGATCTCTTCTGAAATACCTGCTGTCACACAGTTTCAAATCCTGCAGTTTTAAATCCTTATTAATTCAATTTAAATAAAGAAATAGACAGTCAGTAAATGGTGATCAACGTCAATATTAAATAAACCAGTGTGGGGGAAACACTGCAGTATCTTACCTGTTTAGTCAATACCGGTCCACTATAGACATGGTTCCCAACCCAGGGTCTGTGCCTCCTATAGGGGGCACCAAACATCACGGGGGTGAGTGAGGCTTTGAGAAAAATCTGTGTATAAAATTACCTAAAAAGATACTTTCATTCAAAAAGAGTAGGAACTTATTACATGTAATGATTCCTTATTATTCTTTTGTAAGGATGTGGGTGGACAGGTCCACTCTGTTGGGATGTTTTAAAGAAAATGCCCAGCTTATGTTTGATTTTTAGCTAAATGTTTAGCCGTCTTGAAAAGAGAAAAGAAGTGAAAATAATAATAAAAAATATATATAAAAGGAACCCAAGAGAAAATGAAAAAAGGCTGTAATGCAAGTTAAAAAAAATAATTGCTCCAAAATTGAATCACTGTGTTGTTTTGGCCTCTTTCTTAGATTCTAGTTTCTTAGATACTCGTAGGGGGGGCTCCAAGGGAAAAGGTTTGGGAATTACTGTCCTACAGTCTCCCATATATTGTTAAGTATGGTATTCATATTCGGGCAACAGAAATGAATGAAATGTAAAAAAAATAAATAAATCAAATGCACTCCACTGAGAGGTTCTTAATCACCAGATCATCTGGTTCCAGTACAGCTATTCCGGTGGAGTGTCTTCACTTTTAATTTGATGTGATTGCTCAAATGGACTCTGTAGAGGATGAATGAGGCAGGAAGCATTTGTTTTGATTATATTTCACAAAGAGTGGTGTTCACATTAACGCCTGCTCCTTGTGAGACACCTTCGAAGAGGTTTTAAAAGCTTTGAGGTATTAATTCAGACACTCACGGTACTTAAGGACGAGTATTTAAGAACACAGACACAGCGGACGGTTCAGGGTCAAACATGGTTTACAACACCGTGGTTCAGTTCCTTTATCAAACTCGATCTGTTTCCCCTGCTAGTTTCAGTGAGTTTCCATTTAGAGCAATTAATTAACCCAATGTATGTCACTGGTAATGTGTGAGGAAACCAGAGTACCCAGAGTAAACCCTCACAGACACAGGGGAAAATGCAAAATCCAGACCGACAGAGTTTAAGGTCGGAACTGAACCAGGCGTCTCGATAGTTATGATACCCTCAGTTTAAGTCTGACCTTGGCTGGTCACTGAGCAAAGCTGTTCAGAGCAAGCATGCTTTCTAAAAATATACAGTACAGTCTCAACTTTGAACCAGTGACAGCAACAGCTACGAAAAATTCTACGATGCACTTAAAGATGAAATGCTGAAAGAAACCAGGCTCAGTTGTGGTTAAAGTGACATTTTGTTGCTTTAACAATGGTTCTTCTCGAGGTTTGAAGGGAACCCAACCATCATCAGATCCCAAACAGAACCTGGATTTGTTGCTAAAGGCGGTACAGGCTCCAGTCCATATCAGTCCAGGTTTCTTGTTCATGACACGGTGTCTGCTTTGCCAATGGCAGGACACCTAATCTTTCACCAAGAGGTACACTACCCAAAAGTAGCCTCTGTGAGTCTTTTTATAGGGTTTTTAGAAGTTGGAACAGCCTAAGAGTAATGTAACAAACTTCTTTGAAGTGTGGGAGAAAATCGGAGTGGCTGGAAGAAAGGGGAGAACATGCAAATCGCACAGGCGAGGCGCCAGTCTTCATCAGTACCCGCAATAATCATGGAATCATGAAAACCTTAAAGCTTTATTTCATAATCGGAGCTTTTTCGTATTCATGGAGCAGCGAGGCTGCGTCAGGACCCATCACGATGACCTCAGCCGAGCCGGGATGAGGTGTGACAGGGCATCATCATTTAGACTAATCAAAAGCGCAGCCTCGTTATGACCCAGGGTTTTGGAGCCATTAATGAATTTCTGCTCCCATTTAGCTTCTGGCAAAGAAGCGTTTCAGAGAGACTTCTCATTCCAAAAAAGAAAAAAGAAAGACGAAAAAAGCTGGTTGGTTGCCAGGAGAACTAATGAAACTCAAAGCTTCATCATTTTACTGTAGTGCAACGTTAGTTTGGGTGAGATTTATGACCGTTCCCATGGTTCTGCACTCTCACAGGCAGGGAATCACATTAATTCCATTAAATTGCTGGAATTTATGAGTCATTAATAGGAGCAGCGGGAAGAGATACGAGCGAATCAAACTCAAACACAGGCGAAATGTGCAATAACAGGCCCCGGGTTATTACATTTCTCTCTCTGCTCTTACGTTCCACTGCTGCCGATCCTGGTGACCTTCCTGCTCAGAACTCGCTCGCTTTTCAGCTTTTATTTTATTATGGCTGATTTTTTTAAACCCTTTCTTTGCAGACAAAAAGCCACAGCAAACGGCCACTGAGAAAATGATATCACTATGCAAAATGTGATTCTGATGTCACTGCATAAAGCACAATGTGTAACGCTCTTTTCACACTTTATTCAGGGAAAGATTACACATCAAAAACAACGGTGTTAGTTTTTTGTTTAAATAAAATTACAGATTGGCAGGAAACATCAGCATAAAAATCTAAAAATTTGTTAAGTTTGATTTTGCAAGCTTTACAACACCTCACAGCTCCAGAGACCTGGGTTTGGAGTTTGCATGTTTACATGCTTCCTAGTCCTTTACAGGATAAACCAAACAAACTATCTGCGTGTTTCAAAAAAACAACCGTACTAACAAGTACTAATAAGCTGATTAATAAGGGTGGGTATCAGAAAGGACTTCACGATACGATACACATCATGATACATGGGTCACGATATGATATGAGTGATATACTGCGATATTAAACATAGTTCACATTGGTATTTTTAGCTGAAAATCGATATAATATATCACAAAAAGTAAAAATCACAATAAATTGCTGTATCGATTTTTTTGCACAGCCCTATTGGTTAATATTGGCTGAGAGAGAACGTTGACCACTGACGCGAGGATTGTGAGGATCTGGCAACCCAGACCCATTAGCGCCGATTTCGCACAGAACGCACGCTGTTTTGTAGCTGTTAGCAGTTTATTACCTTTTAACTATTTTAATTCGCGATCGCATCTGTATCACATATATAGTACTTTTTACCACATCTTAATCTGTGGTAGCCTAGCGTGTAAGGTACTGGACTATGGACCAGAAGGTCCAGGGTTCAAATCCCACCTCTGCTAAGCTACCACTGTTGGGTCCTTGAGCAAGACCCTTAACCCACAATTGCTTGGACTGTAAGACTGTACCAATTGTAAGCCGCTCTGGATAAGGGCGTCTGCTAAATGCTGTAAATGTAAATGTTAATCATTTTCTTCTCGTACCGGCGGATTATATATTTTTTTGCCGCTAATCGTTATTTAGTAACTTTACAGGTATACTGGCTTGTGTTTGCAGTAATTAGCAATTAGCTAATTACCAGAGTTGCGTCTTCCTTTGCAGTAGTGTATGTTTTTATAACTTTTTTACAGCCTTTTCCCACCTGGCAATTGGACGTAGTTATTAGGAGATAATCTAAACTTGTAAAGTTCCTTTGAGACAATGCTCCATTGTAAAAAGCGCTATATAAATAGATCTGACTTGACTTGACCTTCTTTTTTTTCTAAAACTTAGTTTTTTGTGACGTTTTGAATTAAATTTCCATCAATGCTGTAATCAAGCATTGCATTGGACCACTGGCTGATCCATATCTTCACTCGCCACCCCACAACACCACCCGAAGCTAAGTACCTTTAATTCATTAATTGTACTAACATAGCTTCTGCTGTGCTTGTTCCCTGTGCCGAGTGTGGCATGTTTGGCTATTCTTCCTCTGTCATTAGTTTAAATGTTATTTGTCATAGGTGTAATCTTGTAGCCAGTCTGACGGAGAAGATTGTAGTTTTAAAGGCACACATCCATTAGACAAGGCTAGCTCAGCTCCTAGCTTAGCAGATCTGGATGCCACAGGTATAGTTAGTGCCCCCGCTCTGGCAGAGCCCTCGCAGCAGGGCAAGTGGGTGACGGTTCGGCGACGTAGTCGTAAGGCTAGTCCAAGAGAGCACCTGTTCACGTGTCCAACAGGTTTGCCCTCCTCAGTGATGCACCCCCTAAGCAGCCTGTTGAAAGAGCATTGATCATAGGTGACTCTATTTTACGACACGGGAGACTTGCTACCCCTTTAGGGACACCAGCAGCTAGAGTTCTCTGTATCCCCGGAGCCAGAGTGCCGGACATTGTAACGAGTCTTAGTGAACTCGACAGCCGCAGATTCTCTAGGATAGTTATTCATGTAGGGGCTAATGATATATGAGTCAGAGGTTACTAAGGCTAATTTTGTATAGGTGGTTAGAGTGGCGAAGGCGATGTCTGCTGCAGTAGTGTGCTCTGGCCCCATCCCAATGCGGTGAGGTGACCAAGCCTACAGCAGGTTATGGTCGCTGAACTGCTGGCTATCCAAGTGGTGCTCTGAAAACAACATGGGCTATATAGACAACTGGACAGCCTTTGAGGGTAAGCCTGGCCTTTTAGGATGGGACGGTGTCCATCCCACTCGGGAGGGTGCTGCTCTCATCTCCTGCAACATTGCCCATAGTCTTATGGCTTGATTGGTTAGGGGCTGACTATCCAGAGCAGAGGTCAGGCAGCAGACAGACCGGCTAAACCAACTGTCTGCTGGTAGCCATGCACCGTCACCCAGAACCCACATTATTGAAAACGGTGTCTGTTACCCCGCATCTATCCTAACGTAAACGCTCTCAAATAGTCTGTTTTTAATGACCTCATTAGTATAAACAAAGATAGCTCCCATAGAAATAACAACATTAGACTAAAGCTAGGATTACTTAACATTAGATCACTTACAAACAAAGCAGTGATTGTAAATGAAATAATCACTGATAAACGCTTACACGCTCTCTGTCTCACTGAGACTTGGATTAGACCTGATGAATATTTAGCCTTAAATGAAGCCTCACATCCTGGATACAGTCATGCTAGTCGCCCTCGTCCTAATGGTCGGGGGGGAGGCATAGCCACAATTTTTGACAAAGAGCTAAGTGTTACAACTAAATCCCATTACAAGGCTAATTCTTTTGAAATACTGATTCTTAATGTGACTGATCAATCGTTATGGAAGTCAAAACCACACTCTTTTCAGCTTATCACTATTTACCGCCCTCCTGGTCCCTATTCAGAATTTCTTCAGAAATTTGCTAACTTTCTTTCCTGCTTACTACTGTCAACAGATAATGCTTTAATTGTAGGTGATTTCAATATTCACTTTGACAGTGAGCAGGATCCACTTAAAATTGCTTTTGAGGTCATCTTAGAATCCATGGGTATCACTCAGAATGTGATGGGAAAAACCCACCGCTGTAATCATACTTTAGATCTAATATTAACATTTGGTATCAATATAGATAGCCTTGATGTTTTCCCACAAAGTGATTTGATTTCAGATCATTATCTTTTAGTATTTGAGCTATCTCTAATAAATAAAATCCCTCTGCCTCGTTATCACACCAAGCGCACTATCACATCTGCTACTCCAGCTGCGTTTATTAAAAACCTACCAGACTTAAAATATAATACACTTATGGAGCCCGATCATCTTGAGTGTGTAAATGACCAATTAGAAAGTGTGTTTTGCTCAACCCTGGATATGATTGCTCCTGCTAGGGTCAAACCCATTAGGGAAAAAAGGCTAGCACCATGGTATAATGACTACACTCATACCTCAAAGCAAACAACGTGGCGCCTAGTGCGCGAGTGGCGACATAAGTCTCCTCAATCATAGAGAAAAATAAGAATAATCCAAGATTTCTCTTTAATACAGTCTCCAAATTAACAGAAAACCCCACAGAAAGTGATTCTCCCATTCTGTGTAATTTTAACAGTAATGATTTCATGACTTTCTTTAATGATAAAATAGAAAACATTAGGCATAAAACTCGATGCTCATCACATCACTAAACTATTCAGCAACCTTCCAGGTGCAGCACTAGTGAAGACATCTGTTTAATGAGCTGTAAATCAAGCCTAGAATTTTTTACCCCAATTACTATTACTGAACTATCCGCACTGATCAGCTCGTCTAAGTCATCAACATGTTTATTAGATCCAATTCCTACACGTTTACTCAAACAAGTATTACCTAGTATTATAGAGCCACTGTTAGTTATTTTAAATTCATCCCTTACCTTTGGTTATGTGCCCAAATCCTTTAAGTCAGCTGTTATCAAACCACTGATTAAAAAAGCCAATATTGACCCTTGTGTGATATTTAATTATAGACCAATTTCATATCTACCATTTCTGTCCAAAATCTTAGAAAAAGCCATCTATCAGCAGCTCTGCAGTTATCTCCAAAGGAATGAAATTTATGAAACATTTCAGTCTGGCTTCAGGCCCCATCATAGTACTGAAACAGCATTAATTAGGGTACTAAATGACTTGTTAATGTGCTCAGATAAGGGATGTGTTTCTTTTCTTGTTCTGTTAGATTTAAGTGCAGCATTTGACACTATAGATCATGATGTTTTATTAAACAGACTAGAAAATACTGTAGGTATTAAGGGATCAGCACTTTCTTGGTTTAAATCCTACTTTACCAACTGGTACCAATTTGTTCATATAAATAATCTAAGGTCTAAGCTCTCAAAAGTGAAGTATGGCGTGCCTCAGGGGTCAGTGCTTGGCCGGCTGTTATCGTCAGTCTGTAACAAGCTGCACTAGGCCTCAGTTATTCGTTAAACATGGCATTAGGTTTCCACTGCCATGCAGGATGATACACAGCTGTTACATATTCAGCCAAACCTAATGACAGCCTTACAATCAACAAAATCGAGGACTGTGTAAAGGAAATAAAAGATTGGATGTTATTTAATTTTCTCTTACCGTATTTTCTGGACCATAAAGCGCACCAGATTATAAGACGCAATATCAACGATCGGCTGCTAACGGGTATATTTTCATACATAAAGCGCACCGGGTTATAAAACGCATGAAATGAAACAAAACTCTTAAGTTCCCTCGGAAACTCAGTTTGGTGGTCTTTACCCGGCGCAGGGCGTCTTCTTGCTTCCTCCACTTCCGTAACATTGATTCGTTAATGTTGAATTCTCTCGCAGCTGCTCTATGTCCATGTTGTACTGCGTGACTGATAGCATTTGAAATCCGCTTCGAAAATAAATGAATGAATGCACGCACCCTAATGGTGAAGCACATACCGTATTACCCTGCTATGCTGCGCACTACGTTTGCCTTAAGCTTCGTAACTTACCAAAGACCGTGCTAAAACATTTTGACAGATTTATGAGCGCCGTGTACCATCTACAATCGGTTGTAGGTCAGAAGGCTCAACCAGAATTAATTCATACATTAGACGCACCGCATTTAAAGGCACACTGTCGATTTTTGAGAAAATTAAAGGATTTAAAGTGCGCCTTATGGTCCGAAAAATACGGAACTTAACTCAGATAAAACTGAGGTTTTATTAGTGGGACCGAAGGCTGTGAGAGACAGGTTGGCTACATCTATCCTAAATCTAGATGGCTGTCCAGTATTGCCCAGTCCATTTGTAAGAAACTTTCACATTTGATTCAGATCTGTCCTTTGATGTGCACATTAGCAGCATCACTCAAATTGCTTTCATTCAGTTTCTTAATATCGCTAAACTTTTAATGATGCAGAGAAACTGGTTCATGCGTTTATAACCTCATAGTTGGATTACTGTAACGCCTTACTTACTGGATGCTCTAGTAAATCAATTAGTTTATAAATAAACTTCAATTAGTTCAGAATGCAGCCGCCCGAGTGCTAATTCGAACTAGAGAATTTGATCATATCAGTCCTGTTCTATCATCACTGCACTGGTTACCAGTTAAATTCCACATTGATTACAACATACTTCTTATAACTTATAAAGCTATACATGGCTTGGCCCCACATTATCTGAGTGAACTACATCGTTTGCAGGGTGCAGGGCTTCTTTTAGTTCCAAGAATTAAAAAAAGTCACAGCAGGGGTAAAGGCTTTCTCATACATGGCCCCCCAACTATGGAATAAACTTCCCACTTTCGTTAGAGACTCAGACACTCTCCAAAAGTCTAGGCTAAAGACATACTTATTTGCACAGGCTTTTGACTAGAATTAGACCGGGAAGCATGGCTTGGGTCACTGGGACGGGAGTCTGGAGTGATGTCTGGCCTGCCGGCCTTGTCTTTTAGCCAGGAGTGTCAGCTGGGTTGTCTGGCTGAACTGGGTTTCAGTCCTCTTGATCTTGTTTCGTGCATCCTTGCCTTAGACTAAGGGCAGAGCTGGAGGTTCATAGTCAAATAGTCTTATGGTGATCAGAGACGTTAGGTTGCTGTCTACTGCCTCCCGTGGGGTTGCCGATGTCTCATGTGATCCCTCTTGGCTGTGTTACCTATCAGTTCTTCTCTTTCTAGCTATGCTGCTATAGCTAATGCTGCCAGGGTCTCATGCTACCCATGGCATCAGGGATTGTTAATAGACACCGTGCTCTAAATTCAATAAACAATTACATCTTCTGTCTTTTCTCTCTCCGAGCGTGTGTTCACGGTTACCAGTTCCAGCCCCACACATGATGTTTCATCTGCTGCAGCTTCACCCAAGCTGCTTCCGTCATTCAGCTCCAGCCCATCATGCCTGGGCCACCCATGCGGGCAACTTAATTTCCAATGTGCATACTTCACATTTTATTCGAAACTTTGACTCCATGACTTTTAGTTTCGCTCTTAGATTTATCATTCTACGCCGCCAAGGCGGTTGTGTCTCTTTTTGAGTCTTGGTCCTACCAAGGTTTTTCAAGGTTTCTTCCTCATAACACTTAGGGAGTTTTTCCTTGCCACTGTCGCCCTAGGCTTGCTCAATTTGGGATTGGATATAGATATTAGGAGATAATCTAAACTTGTAAAGTTGCTTTGAGACAATGCTCCTTTGTAAAAGGCACTATATAAATAGATCTGACTTGACTTAACTTGACTTAATGCATTGGAATTCACAAAAATCACAAAATGAAGAGTCATGGAGAGAAAGCTGTGCCTCTCGCTTACAGACAGCTTTTGGCGATTCTCTTCTGTGACCATGAAGTAGATATCGTTTGCACAAAAAGTCACTAGATTTGCTGCTACTTAATTTTTTGAAAATAACTCTCTAGAGGCATCTCAAAAGCTACTAAATCTAGCTACAAAATCACCAAACTTGCAACACACGGCAGCAGCTGTCTGTGATTTTGCATTGAGCGCAAACCTGCACATGAAGCTCCATAGTACAACAATTGTTTAACAATTTTAATAACATTTAAAAATAATAATGATAACTTCAGCCAAATCTAACAGACACGGAAAAATGCATTACAGTGTTAAAAAAAAAATTTTTAAACCTCTGTTTCTTGTAGTTTATTTGAATTGTGGAGGACTAAAGGTTTTTTTTGTCGTTGTTTAAAAGCTCACTATTGTGGCTCGAATCGACATCAGAATTGTTATCAGATGGTTTTGTATTTTACTTTGGCCATTGCAGATGCTATAATACCTTATTAACTCACAGTTTCACCGCTCCTCGTTTTTGTTTGAACCTTTTTTATGATAAATTCTAACTTTTAACTCTTAGTTCTAGTGCTTTTAAAACTCCTTAAGGAGTTTGGTTAGACTTTTCCAAATCCTTGGCTGGTCTCTACCATTCTGTTCGCCTTTCTTATCCTCTTGTTTCCAGCCCTTTAGCGTGTCTTCGCATTTTGACCTCTACCTGGATGCTGAATTGATGCTAATGGTTTTATCGTTGATTGCAGACTCCACATGCGTTCTGACCCCTGCTATGGACCTCAATTATGATCCAAGGATAAACATCAACAAATCAGCACAAATTTCACATCTGACACCCATTTATTACACAAAACCATGGCGCGGTGCAGTCCATCATCCTCCGCAAGCCGAAACTCTTGGTTCCGGTCGCTAATCTCACTCCAAACTTCATCAACATCAATCTATTATGAACCTGAAAGCCCGAGGCATATCTCCGAGCTACGCCGCTAAATAAGATGCAAAGCTCTGATCCTAAAAGACTCGGAATAAAATGAGGTTCTGAGCTTCGGTCCCCGAGAGCCAGACTTCGATAATTTAAACACATAAGCAGATTCTGCGAGCGCTTTAATCAACGCCAGCGGTGCGTTTTATCCGACAGAGGAATAAAGGGGCAATAAAGAGATAATGCCAAAGGAACCCGGGGATTTGGCACAGAGGAAACATGGGGCGTCCTAGCCCTTGGGGTTATGAGTTACAAAACTCATGACGAGAAGTTCTCCTTCAGGTTTTTCTCCTACTTCAGTCTGAATTAATCTGTTCTGTGCCAGTAGAGTAGCAGCGACATTATCAATCGACTCACGTACAGAAATAAGATACGTTTTTTGATATTGAAGATTGATATTATTGACAGTTTTTGAGAATTTATTTATTCACACAATAAGCTTGTGGTCTACTAATCACATAGCATGCTGAGAAATGATCCAATTATTTGATTAACAGATTATTAGATAATAAAGATTTTTCTCTTTTTGATGCCGAAGCATTCTATGGTGTTGGTCCTCATGAAACCAAAGGTGTCCTAGAGAACATCACCAAAATGTTTCTACTAAATTACATTAACCTGTATTTCATTTGCAGTCGCTCAACTTTCAGACTTATTGAAGTAAATCTGATGACGTCAGACTTGCTCAGCTGAACCACATTACATTTATTGTCTAGCAAAAAAACTTAGCTGTAAAGAGCTGAACATCGAGCATTTGGTTCGTTAACAGCCTTGGTTATGGAAGTACATTTATTCATTATGCTTAAAGCTTCAGAGCAAAGCAGCCATCATGAGCTCTGCTGCATAAAAATGTAAATAAAAGTGTCACAGTTCTGTTTGGAATAAGATAAGATCATCTGTTAAGGGTTCGTAGGTGATGTAGTCTAGATCGCCCCCCGACAAAACCCCAGTTCTGGCCAGTTCCACAGAACCTATGAGTTAATATAAAGAAATAAAGAAAAAATCCGATTTTACCCCGATTATCGTGCTCAGAATTGGTCTGGAGCCTAACCCAAAATTCACAGGCAGGGGTGTACCCTGAACAGGATGCCAGTCTGTATCAGGGTTCCATAAACACACTACCCGACCTTCAATTTGCAAGCCTCATTTGGAACTCAACCCTCTGCCCGTTTGCATAAAACACGAAGTTGTTCCCTTAATTATGAACCTTAAGGGAAGGATTGTCAGTTACCCAAGGGAATCACTTAAGTGTGTTGCATAAAATCCATCAGACACTAAAGGATTTACTGCAGTGACTGAGGTTTTGTTGCCATAAAGTTCCATTGTAGCCATGATAATGACTTGTCAGTGGAAAAAAAAGTTCACTGAAGACCGATGGTTAAGAGCTGCCTTAAACATTTTTTTTTACCAAAATGGAAAATAATGTAGAAAATAAGAAAAGAAAACCAACTAGCACACAAAGCTAATAATGACAACAACAACAACAACAACAACAATAATAATAATAATAATACATCAACCTAATGCAGAAAATAACAATAATAATAATAACTTTACTATACTTATTTTTTTATTTTATAGACTAAGAAAAACTCAACCATATTCTCTGTCTTTTGGTTTTTTACATCCCTTAAATAACTCTAAGGGAATTTATCATTAAAGGAGGTTTATGCAACACTTGATGGTTTTTATAGGACTCCTTCAGGGACAATCAATACTTAAGGGAACAATTAAGATTTTAGGAAGATTTCCCTTAGGTAACACTTAAGGCCCTTAACTTTAAGAGATTTTTAAGAACAACCTTAAAGGAAAATTCACTTAAGGTGGTTTTTTTTTCAGGTTTATGCATTCTCTAGAACAATTTTGATTAGAAAAGAATCTCTCAGACCTTGAGGCGCATGAGCTACAACAATTAAGGCTACACTGTGCCCAGGTTCAGTTAAAGAAACATCCCCTGGTTTGGTGGATCTGTTTCTGCTTCAGAATAAAACCTGCTGGAGGTGTCATGGTCTGGTTTTATGGTACACATTGTTTTCCTAATACAGGTCAGCGTCATTTAATGACCGATCAAAATCTGATCACTTTAACAACTGAGGTCCTAACAACACTTATTATCAATTTTAATTGGAATAAAAAACCTGTCTTTTAAATCCAGAAAACAGCCAATCAATGCTGCAGAAATGTGAGCAGAGCAGAAGCCCATCATTCATATCACAGTTGCCAGTTCTGCTTATTCTAAGCGACTTTGGGCTTATTTTCCAATAAAGTCACTTATAAATATGTTTAGTTGCAGGTTTTGGGGATTATTTCCAGAGTGTAATGGCTTATTTGGGTTCCCTGATCCTGTTTCTCTCTCTCTCCAAAATTCTTGCAAACCTCCAAAGTTAAAAAAGGAAATTATACAACAGTTAGTTCTGACCTTTAAATCTGATTGGTTGAGGAGCATTCTCACTGTGATGGTATTTGTGATAGCAGCTCTGCTGTACACCACAGTGGTATCACTCAACTGACGCGTTGCCAGGTAAAGACGCGTTTTATGAACACGAACGTATAACCTAATTATATAACAAAAATATATAACAAAACGTATAACAAAAATACGTAATTACCCTAATAAATATGTAAATTATATCATTTAATTCTTAATGATTTTAATCGATAATTTTGGTCCTTTTTTTCAAATGCTTTGCTTATTTGCACTTTGTGTTTCAAACTAATGTTACTTGGTAGTGTTATAGGCGATACACGAATACAAATCAATCTTGTCACCAACCTGTTTGCTTTCTGCATGAAGCGCCATCTAGCGACCATTATGTGTCAACACCAGCGTCCTTGTCCAGTCTTTTGAGACACTTTAAGGACGTAAATAGTACTACTACTAAGAAGTTACAATGTTTAAATGACCGGCGCTTTGCATTTCTGGATATATAAAGGTCAAACCGGCCCAGCGCTTCTAGTGCTAAGCTATGGTAGAGAATTGTTACCATGTGGACCTACTTTTTGGGGAAGGTTTTATGAGTATTAAAGTATATTTTCTATAAAATTCTGTGATTTTTTTATTCTTTATTTTGTTGTAAAAAGCTGTTGTATAAAAGCAGCAGAACACTCAAGGCCGTGTGTTATCATGATTAGCATCTCGGCTGCGATGATCTACAGTACTCGACTTCGGCTCGTGCTTGCAACCAAATCACAGCCACGATGTTATTTGTGATAACACACTCCCTTTCGTGTTCTGATGCTTAAATACACATTATTATTATTTTTACTTACAGATAAAATGGTCACTCTCTCACACTAGTTGCTTGTTTCTCTCGTGGGACCTGGCAAACCTGATTCGTGTGTTTGTGTGTGTAACTAGCTTACCGGTCCTGTACTTGTTGGCTCGTTTGTTCTAGATCCTGCTGTACCTTGGCTGATGTGTTTAGAGACTTTTTTAAGTTCCTTGTTTTTGTGTGGATGTCCTATTGTAAGTAGAACTGCTCTAATCTATAACTATATAAACTGGTTCACATTCACTTGTTGAGTCTCTGGTTTATCTGGCTGATCTCCAGTCTTGTTTCCAATCCTGTCTATCGATGCGTTTTTGGCTTCTGACACACAAACGTATCAGTCGTGTGTCTAACAGTTGTGTTTTCAGTGGTAACATTTGTTAACACAGTTTTCTTTTGAAAATACCCTTATATTCACATTAGAGCAGCCGAAATGAACTACGTGACAAGGGTAATGTCTGGTCCATGTCCATTTCAGACAACAGTCTGTTTCACGGATGGGATGGACCAGAATCTGTATGGAATGATTTCAGAACCTTGTTGAATCCATGCCTTGAAGAATTCAGACAGTTATGAGAGCAAAAAAACAATAACAGCACCTTTATTTGGTTTTGCATTTTTTTGTTTGATAGGTAGTGAATCTGAGTGGATGTAACGGGGTTGATCTTGATCTGCTGTAGTCTTTTTCTGAACTGAAGACTTTCTGAGGATGGCTTGATGTTTTTTAGTTTAACTCTTCTCCCCATCTTTCTACTGCATACTTTCAACTCGAAATCAATTTGTGGAAATCTGTAGGACTCCCCACAGAAACAGCTCGATTCATAAATCTTTGATCGGCGCTTCTAAGCTAATTCTGACATACGAGGAGTTTAAATCTGTTGAATAAAAAAACAGGAGCGATGATTAAAAACACCAGGTCAGGAGCCGGGTGAATTATAAACCTCCAGCAAACAAGGCTGATTGATTTTCTTGCTCGGAGGCGTGATTGAGAACTCCGTGGTCGTATTTTTCGGCGTGAGGACTAACAGAACGGATTGATGAAAGCCTCGTGATGCAGACCGCTGAGTGAAACAGATGATTATGAACAATTAAGGCTCGACAGAGGCCATTTTTTTTCCCCGGGCACGATGCCCTGCCTATTGATAATGTTTACCATAAAACTCCTTTAAACCAGGCATCGGCTCGGAAACTCGGCCATCACTCTGATATATGAAACCATTCCGGCAAACCAAACATGCTTCAAAACATTATTAGTGCCACTGCTGCGACGTATTAAGGTGAGGAGCGCTCGAGGCTGCTTTCGCCGTGATGAAGTGGCTTTCCGTCGGGTTTCTCAGGCAGCCGAAATGGAGAAATATATCAGATTTATCAGGGTTTGCTCCCTTTTTTGGGGGGAGAGGTGAGACTCGGCGTGTTGCAAATGTCAAACGGGCTCCTCATATGCATGTAAATCAGGCCGTCGGAGGGGAAAGCGAAGAGGTGCGTGTTTGAAGTAATGGGCCAATCTTTGTCAGGTCTATTGAGCACCAGATTCAGGCATTAGGAGAAACGCCATCACTCAGCGTTCCCCTGACAGGCTTTCATTTCGAGAGCCGAGCGACGGAGGCGTATGTTTCGCAGCTGTTTGCCGAAATCTATCCAAATCATCAAACACCTGCGCCGCTGACACAAACGACTCCTTTAGCGCTAATGATGGATCTTCCCGTTACCTGCCTCTTATAAAGGCGAAGGAGCAATTAAAGTTTCCGTCCTACGCAAAATCTCTGTCTCTCGCTCTCCAAATTGCTTTTTTAGTTGCGGGATTTTCCGAGGCATTCTGTTTGCGTTACGGATTTGACATTCCAAGGCGATGCTGGCGTTCAAGGCGGGGATCGAGTGTTAATATTTATCATAAAACCTTTTCTGACTTTTTAACGCACTTCATCGCAAAGCTCTCGGCGATGAATTCTGTTCTGTCCCAGGGCTTCTCATTACTAATGCACCTTTAATATTAAATCAGTCTATCTCTGCTGCCAGCCTCCTTTTTCTTTGACCCCCTTGGCTCCTGATTGTGTTGAGGTCCTGCACCAGCATGCACATTTTTTAATAATCACAGCAGGGTCAAGACCTCGGGCAGAAGCGCCCCTAATTAGGAGTCCCTCCTAAACGGCAGCAGGTCCTGAGGAACCGGTCACATGTTTTCTTGTCTCGTTATCACACCGAGCCACTCTGACTCCAACTGATCAGCTCTCAATCGGAAACAAAGCCGATTCCGGGGAGGCAAAGTCGGATTTATTCCCCGTTCAACAAGTCACGGATGAGGGCGGTAATTCTAAGATTAGGGCCGTCAGAAAGACAAGCTCAGACACACATCATTTGTTGCTCCGTCTTACGAAAAGGATGACGCTCTTCCCAAAGATACCTTTTACGAGACCAGACTGAAGCTCTGGTTCTCACGTTTCTCAGACTCTTCTCAAGCTTATCGAGGGATTTTTCTATCCCGGATAGGATTTGCAGTATGGTTAGGATCGGGGCATCCATCTGACTTGATCTATAGATGAGAAACAGGAATGGGAACGGCAGAACAAGGGTTTGATACCACTGGTACTCAGAACACAATTTGTTCACAACTGTAGATATCAGGGGTGGCAAAAAGTACAGAATTTTCTACATTTCTGCATAAATATGACCTAAAACATCATCAGATTTTCACACAAGTCCTAAAAGTAGATAAAGAGAATCCAGTTAAACAAATGAGACAAAAATATTATACTATACATTTATTTATTGAGGAAAATCCAGTATTACAGATTAGTGAGTGGCAAAAGTATGTGAACCTCTAAGATTAGCAGTTAATTTGAAGGTGAAATTAGAGTCAGGTGTTTTCAAACAATGGGATACCAATCAGGTGTGAGTGGGCACCCTGTTTTATTTAAAGAACAGGGATCTGTCAAAGTCTGCTCTTCACAACACACGTTTGTGGAAGTGTATCATGGTACGAACAAAGGAGATTTTTGAGGAGCTAAGAAAAAGAGTTGTTGATGCTCATCAGGCTGGCAAAGGTTACAAAACCATCTCTAAAGAGTTTGGACTCCACCAATCCACAGGCAGACAGATTGTGTACAAATGGAGGAAATTCCAGCCCATTGTTACCCTCCCCAGGAGTGGTCGACCAACAAAGATCACTCCAAGAGCAAGGAGTGTAATAGTTGGTGAGATCACAAAGGACCCCAGGGTAACTTCTAAGCAACTGAAGGCCTCTCTCACTTTGGCTAATGTTAATGCTCATGAGTTCACCATCAGAAGAACACTGAACAACAGTTGTGTGCATGGCAGGGTTGCAAGGAGAAAGCCACTGCTCTCCAAAAAGAACATAGCTGCTTGTCTGCAGTTTGCTAAAGATCACGTGGACGAGCCAGAAGGCTATTGGAAGAATGTTCTGTGGACGGATGAGATCAAAATAGAAATTTTTGGTTTAAAAGTGAAGCGTTATGTTTGGAAACAGGAAAGCACTGCATTCCAGCATAAGAACCTTATCCCATCTGTGAGACATGGTGGTGGTAGTATCATACTTTGGGCCTATTTTGCTGCATCTGGGCAGGACGGCTTGCCATCATTGATGGAACAATGCATTCTGAATGATATCAGAGAATTCTAAAGGAAAATGTCAGGATATCTGTCCATGAACTGAATCTCAAGAGAAGGTGGGTCATGCAGCAAGACAATGACCCTAAGCACACAAGCCGTTCTACCAAAGAATGGTTAAAGAAGAAAAAAGTTCATGTTTTGGAATGGCCAAGCCAAAGTCCTGACCTTAATCCAATGGAAATGTTGTGGAAGGAGCTGAAGCAAGCAGCTAATGTGAGGAAACCCACCAACATCCCAGAGCTGACGCTGTTCTGTACGGAGGAATGGGCTAAAATTCCTCCAAGCCGGTGTGCAGGACTGATCAGCAGTTACAGGAAACGTTTAGCTGCAGTTATTGCTGCACAGGGGGGTCACACCAGATACCGAAAGCAAAGGGTCACATGCTTTTGCCATTCACTTATATGTAATATTAAATATTTTTTCTCAATAAATAAAAGACCAAATATAATATTTTTGTCTCATTTGTTTAACTGGGTTCACTTTATCTACTTTTAGGACTTGTGTGAAAATCTGATGATGTTTGAGCTCATATTTATGCAGAAATATAGAATATTCTAAAGTGTTCACAAACTTTCAAGCACCACTGTATAATAACATTTCAATTTGCCCTCAAACAAATCAAAAACAATCCTAAACCATACATTCTAAGTAAAGCAAGAGAAAGGTAAAAATGTGCACTTACAATCTTAAGGTCAGACTATTCCAAATAAATCAGGTTCATTGATTCGATACTGAACGAGAAGAGCAGGAACTTGTTTTTTTATTTCTATACAGAAAGGACTGATTTATTCTGTTTGAGTGGAGGTAAGGTCGAAACTGAGATCACACCGAGTCCGAATGATACGGTCCTTACCAGCCCCGTTGAGAACATGAGATTCAACAGTGACTCTGTTTCCTGAACTAAATAACACCAACATTCATAATTTCTAAATGATCAAAGTTAATATTTTCTATTTTGTTATACTCCTCATCATATTGTATTCTCTTTAATTCTTTATAAACTACATACAGTATATCATTTTATTTAATTTATTATATACTTATTTTCATTAAATATGTTCTCTCTTTAAATTTTTATATTGAGATTTGGTTTATTTAAACTATTCCTATAAACATATTAAATATGTAACCGCTCAAGGTTTCCTTGCCAGGCTTGTCATATTTTTGTAGAGTTGCTTTGAGACAAAACTGCTTTGTAAAGCTCTATAGTAGTAAATTTAACTTTATAACAGTGGAGACCATGTCTGACCTTGAGGCGGATGGGCTACAACAGCAGGAATCTGATTGAAACACTGACGTTTCTAATGGTAGTACTCGAGAAATATTTGATCTGTTTGTTTTTCTGTTCCAATCATCGCTATGGCCAGCCAGTATCCGAAACGCTAGAGTCATACACTTTTTGTGGAGCGTTCCGATGGAAGGATGGACAGTTCTGCACGTCCGTAATTACGCGTTATTAATCGTGTGCAGTTTCTCCACGGCTGAATCCAACAGCACGATCGTTGACATTAGGAACCACTGGTTCCTTTAGCTGCAACGGAAAAGGCTGTGTCTAATTACAACTTAATGACACACCATAATCTCAGCAACCGTATGTCAGACTGACGATGCCAGGCCTCGCCGCTCTATAGTCCTTATCCCATCTGCAACACCAGGGGTTTTTTTAGATCTAAACCCGATGATTGCGCAATTAATTAATCAGTCATTAGACCCAATTTATCAAACGCATGGGGAGTAATCAGCGCACTGACTCTCCTGAGGGAGCACCGATATGTCTTAATGATGAATTCATCCTGAGAGGGCAAACAGGGCCACAGTCAACACACCACAGGCGGTGGAAATATTAAATACTGTTATTTTGTCAGAGCCGGACATATTTCCTCCGGGAGTTCCTAAAAAAAAAAAGGGAAAGAAAAGCAAAATTCCACCCCAGCGCTTTATCTGTCATGCAATAAGCCGGAAGTGACATTTCGCCGATAGGAAATGCCACGGCGTCGATCATTAGGTTTACACTCATAGCGGTCAGGGGCCGCAAGCTGTAGCGCACAAAGGTCACCAAACCGAGAGACTTGTTCGGCGTCAAGTATAAATCACTGAGCTTTCATTTCCTGGAGTTTTATAAGACTCGCTCGAAGCTGAAAATTCCAGCCCTTAATTGGTTCAGGTTAGAGTAAGAGTCACATCTTAGAGCTTCTAAATGGCTTGTCATTCAGCAGCGTTACGACCTACGACTGGCTTACAAACAAGAACAAAAACAACACTTACTGCACTGGATATAAAAACAGACAAAAAAAGGTTAAACGTGAAGACAGAAAAACTAAAACATCACCATCAGACTATGGGCTTCAGTCCTAACAGTTGAGGACCAGAATTTCCCAATAACTGTTTATAATACAGAAAATAAACACAAATAGATTGATTAATAAGCTTTCAATTATTAAAAAGAAAGTTTTTTTCAATTCAGTAAATAAATTGGCTCTGATTTATAAGGCAGGCTGTCACTAAGATCCACTTTTCTACCAACAGAAGCAAATCAGAGTGAGATCCTGGTGTTAGAACCAAAGCCTAGGATCCCATTATAATTTAAATTGTTTAGCTGAAGCTGTTAAAGTGAATGTTCTGAGTCAGAGTAGGTTAAAGTCGGAGTTCTAGATCATCAGCAGCTCGGTCGGGCTAATCAGAGCTGGGCATAACAGATCCATGAATGAAGCTCCGATCAGCCGTGGATGGTGTTTAATGAGAGATGCCGAACAAAGGACGTGAAGGAAATCAGAAAGAAGGAGCTGCTGGAACCGACGGAGCTGCTGATGCTGTATAACTCTCCCGTAACATTTCTGACTGATCCATCAAACCAAACCCAGCTAGAAGCTGATCCAGCATTTTTGCTGATGGGACTCAAACTGATCTTCAGTCTAGCTGTGAATCCATTTGATTTACCTTTGATTTACTTTACAGACTTTTTTTCATTTCTCTCTTTCCAGCTTAAATCCAAATCCTGGTTTGTAAAGGTGATGAACCTCGGCTCATTGGAAGGATCAGTTATTTTTCATCTACTGCCAACATGACTATTGGGGTTCATGTGTCCATTTTAAGGCTCATCCATTTTTCTTTATATAGCCTTCTTTTAGGTCAAACTACTGTATTAGGAAGCAAGATATTAGTGTTCACTCTTACAGCTGAATCTTTTGATTACACAGAATGACAACAGCTATTGGACGTCTTTCAGTAATTGTTTTAAAGACATTAAAAAGTGGTTGTTTATGATGTTTCTGCAGTTAAATGAAAACTCATCTGAGATCACTTTGTTTGGTTCCTCTTATGTTGGTATTAGAATTGAGTCTTGAGTTGAAGGCAACTGGACTTATTCTTGGTTCTTGGAGACGTTTCACCTCTCACCTGAAAGCCTTCTTTAGTTCCAGAAGCTGACAAGGAGTCCCAGGTATTGGGGTGTCACCTGAGATGTACTGAGAGTTCTTGACCCACCAAGTCAATACATGAGTTGTTAAAAGCCAGGCAGGGGCCAAGGTGTGACCAATTAGTGAGCAGCAGTTTGAGTCACATGGGATGAGGTATGAACAGAGGTTCAACCTCCTGGGAAGGGATTTCAGGACTGCTTTATAGGTGGCTGAAAGCTGGCATCGTAGACAACCTCCTTTGTTCAGCTATGGTTGTTACAATTGGACATAATTGGCTCTTTCACACCTCTTTCAAACCATCTGTTTTCTCTGTCCAAAATATGAACATTTAGGTCCTCAAAAAGTGTCCATTTTCCTTATTTGGTCTCTCCTTGGATTTGGGCTTGGTTTTGAAGAGTGGTTTCTTCCATCTTTAAAACATCGCTAAGCTTAAACCTACTCTCCGTTTCTCAGACCTGGAGAAGTTATTCATGCACTTGTTTCCTCAAGACTCTATTGCTGTAATTTGTTGTACATTGGAATTAACCGGTCTCTGTCACAACAGTTGCAGTCGGTTCAGGATGCAGCTGCAAGATTATTGACAGCCACTAAAAAGAGAGAACATATTACGCCTGTTCATGCCTTCTTACTCTGGCTCGCAGTTGGTTTAAAACTCGATTTAAAGCCTTTGCTTGCGGCCTTCAAGACAGGTTTCAAAACTTCAACTTGTGTTTTTATAAAGTGCGATATAACTCAATTTTACGTACTTATTGACTGAATCGTTTTATCATTTATTACTTTCATTGGTGAAGGAAATCAAACACGACACCACAAATATAACATTTGTGCAAAACCCAAAGTTTTGCAAACCTGCAACCCGAAAGGCCCTTCTCCAATACCAACCTCTTCCTCTCGCGTCGGAATAACAGACAGGCTGCAAAAAAATAATCTTTCCAGGCCAATGAAGTCCTGCGAAATTGCCACTCTCCGAATGCTGGATCCATCTTCTATGCTGCAAAAGTGTTATTTTGAAAACCTTGGGGGTTTTGAACAACAAAACTGTTCCGATTTCCACTCGGGGCACATTTCCACCAGGCAGAGCTGCATGAAATCGCCCACTCTATGTGAAAATGAATCCAGAGGCTGCAGGGAAGACGCCGCAGGAAGGCATGCATAGAGACCATCTTAAAATGATTCTCTAGCTCAATCCAGAAAGCTTTATGGCTCCTACTTTGATGTTGATGCTTTTTTTCCCCAATTTAATCCAAAAAGATAAGAGGATCTGCTCCATGTTTCCTGTAGTCTGAATTTAATACATGTTCTCTCACCACGTTAAAACAAAAACTCTACTGTCAGACCAGTAATAGCTCTTCATACATAACATGAGAATATGACTTCTGCAAATATGGAAAATATTTGAGTGTAATAACTTTTGACTGTAACACCATTTGACAAAATGTTTTTACTGAAGCAAAATCCTTAAATTTAAACACAAACACAAACTGCTTTAATAAGTTTATCCCCTAAATGTTCAAGCCTATGGGCAACAGTGGCAAGGAAAAAGTCCCTAAATAATAAAAGTAAGAAACCACAAAGGAACCAAAACTCCTTGGGCAGCCTAGACGTTATATGTACAAATAAAATTTTCATGTCTAGTAAATTTTTATAAGAATAAGAGGTTAAATACGAATACAGTAAAATGAAGAATATAATAAGTTAAACATATGTTTAAATTGAAAATGTATTAAAAATAATAAAATAATATATAATAAATAACATAAAAATAATACAATAGAGAAGATTATACAATAATATATAATAAATAATATAAAAACATAAAATTGATAAAATAATAAAATAATGTATAATAAATTGAATAAAAAATATAGAAAAATAGAGAAACTTATACAATAGTATATAATAGATAATATAAACAATATAATACAATTGATAATGTAATGAAATAATGTATAATAAATAAAAAATATATATAATAAAGTAGAGAAAACAATAAAATAATAATACAATAATATATAATAAAAAATAAATAATAATATAGAGCCATATATATATATATATATATATATATATATATATATATATATATATAATTACACAGAGAATATAAGCGAGCCTATGAGCATTGCTTAATCCTGTATAAACACTGTTACTGAAGCTTCTCATGTCATCTAACAGGTAACAGTTTTGGAATCATTGCACGTCAAGCCAGTGTTTGTGGGGGGCGATAATAGGGTCCCCTGATGTGGTTTGAGCAGAGGTGTGAGGGCTGGAATTGGTGACAGAACAGCTCGGGATGTTAAAAACACAGAGTCTATAAACAGAACACAGCTGTGTTAATTGCAGCATTGGTACTCCTGAAGCATTAACTAAAAAACTCACAGGGAGCAAGAGAGTGTTTACTCTGAAGAGGGCGCCAGTCCAGTGCAGGGCTGGGGAGGGGTCACGACTTAATATTTTGCATAAATATTTTGCAATACCGACGGAGAGAACGCTGAGAGAACGCTGAGAGAACGCTGAGCACTGACGCGAGGATTGCGAGGATCTGGCAACCCAGACTCATTCTCCCCGATTGCACCCGTTTCGTAGCTGTTAGCAGTTTATTACCTTTGAACTATTTTCATTCCCGATCGCATCTGTATCATATATAATCGTATATATAGTAGGTTTTTACAACATCTTAATCATTTTATTCTCGTACCGGCGGATTATATTTTTTTGCCGCTAATCGTTATTTAGTAACTTTACAGGTATACCGGCTTGTGTTTGTAGCCATTAGCTAATTACCAGAGTTCCATCTTCTTTTGCAGTAGTGTGTGTTTTTATAACTTTTTTACAGTCTTTTCCCACTTTCTTTCTGAGACTTAGTTTTTTGTGACGTTTTGTATTGATTTAACTTGTATTAACGCTTTAATCGAGCATTGCATTGGACCATTGACTGCAGCTGAACCATATCTTCACTCGGCACCCCACAACACCACCCGAAGCTAAGTACCTTTAATTCATTAATTGTACTAACATGGCTTCTGCTGCGCTTGTTCCCTGTGCCGAGTGTGGCATGTTTAGCTATTCTTCCTCTGTCATTAGTGTAAATTTTACTTGTGATAGGTGTAGGCTTGTAGCCAGTCTGACGGAGAAGATTGTAGTTTTAGAGGCGCGCATCCAGACATTACAGAAGGCTAGCTCAGCTCCTAGCTTAGCAGATCTGGATGCCACAGGTGAAGTTAGAGCCAAAACAGAGTCCTCGCAGCAGGGCAAGTGGGTGACGGTTCAGCGACGTATTCTTAAGGCTAGTCCACGAGAGCACCACTCTTTACCTATTCACGTGTCCAACAGGTTTGCCCTCCTCAGTGAAACACCCACTGAGCAGCCTGTTGAAAGAGCTCTGGACATAGGTGACTCTATTTTACGACACGTGAAACTTGCTACCCCTTTAGGGACACCAGCAGCTAGAGTTACATGTATCCCCGGAGATAGAGTGCCGGACATTGTAACGAGTCTTAGTGAACTCGAGAGCTGCAGATTCTCTAGGATAGTTATTCATGTAGGGGCTAATGAGTCAGTCAGAGGTTACTAAGGCTAATTTTGTAGAGGTGGTTAGAGTGGCGAAGGCGATATCCGATTCTGTAGTGTGCTCTGGCCCCATCCCAATGCGACGAGGTGACCAAGCCTACAGCAGGTTATGGTCGCTGAACTGCTGGCTGTTCAAGTGGTGCTCTGAAAACAACATGCGCTATATAGACAACTGGACAGCCTTTGAGGGTAAGCCTGGCCTTTTTTAGGATGGAGGACGGTGTTTCCATCCCACTCGGGAGGGTGTTGCTGTGTCATCTCCTGCAACATTGCCCATAGTCTATGGCCAGATTGGTTAGGGGCTGACTATTCCCAGAGCAGGGGTCAGGCAGCAGACAGACCGGCTTAACCAACTGTCTGCTGGGTAGCCACCATGCACCGTCACCCAGACAACCACAAGTATGAAACTGTGTCCTGTTACCCGCATCTGCCCTAAACGTAAACGCTCTCAAAAAGTCTGTTTTAAATAACCTCATTAGTATAAACACAGATAGCTTTCCAAAGAAATAACAAACATTAGACTAAAGCTAGGATTACTTAACATTAGGATTACTTCACACTTACAAACAAAAGCAGTGATTGTAAAGGAAATGATCACTGATATAAAAAAAACGCTTACACGCTCCTCTGTCTCACTGAGACTTGGATTAGACCTGATGAATATTTTAGCCATAAAATGAAGCCTCACCTCCTGGATACCAGTCCATGCTAGCGCCCTTCGTCCTATGGTCGGGGGGGGAGCATAGCCACAATTTTTGACAAAGAGTTTAGGTGTTACAGCTAACATTCCCATTACAAGGCTAATTCTTTTGAAATAACTGATTCTTAATGTGACTGATCCATCGTTATGGAAGTCAAAACCACACTCTTTACTCTTCTTATCAACGATATTAACCTATTTAACCGCCCTCCTGGTCCCTATTCAGAATTTCTTCAGAATTTGCTAAACTTTCTTTCCTGCTTACTACTGTCAACAGATAAGGCTTTAATTGTAGGTGATTTCAATATTCACTTTGACAATTGAGCAGGAATCCACTTAAAATTGCTTTCGAGTCCATCTTAGAATCCATGGGTATCACTCTCAGAAGTGAAGGGACCAACCCACCGCCGCTGTAATCATACTTTAGATCTAATATTAAAACATTTGGTATCATATAGATAACCTTTATGTTTTCCCGCAAACGTGATTCGATTCAGACTACTATCTTTTAGTATTGAGCGCTAAATATCTCTAATAAATAAAAATCCTTCTGCCTCATTACACACAGCCAAGCCGCACTATCACAACATATGCTACTACTCCAGCTGCGTTTATTAAAAACCTACCCCCAGACTGGAACAAAGTTAATACACCTACGAAGATCAATCATCTGAGTGTGTAAATGACCAATTAGAATGTGTGCTTCCGCTCAAACCCTGGACACGATTTGCTCATGCTCAGGGTCAAACGCATTAGGGGAAAAGGCTAGCACCATGGTTATCATGACAACACCCGTACCTTAAAGAAAACAAAGAACAAACACGCTTTTATTCGAAGGCAAGTGGAGACATAGTAAATTGTAGGTGTTTAAGATTGCTTGGAGGGACCAGCATGACAGAGTATAAGCATGCCCTCACTAAAGTAAAGCTGCATACTTTCTTCAATCATAGAGAAAAAATAAGAATAATCCAAGATTTCTCTTTAAAACAGTCTCCAAATTAACAAAAAACCCTACAGAAAGTGATTCTCCCATTCTGTGTAATTTTAACAGTAATGATTTCAAGACTTTCTTTAATGATAAGATAGAAAACATTAGGCATCAAACTCAATGCTCATCACATCACCAAACTATTCAGAAACCTTCCAGATGCAGCACTAGTGAAGACATCTGTTTAATGATCTGTAAATCAAGACTAGAATCTTTTACCCCAATTACTAATACTGAACTATCCGCACTGATCAGCTCGTCTAAGTCATCAACATGTTTATTAGATCCAATTCCTACACGTTTACTCAAACAAGTAATACCTAGTATTATAGAGCCACTGTTAGTTATTGTAAATTCATCCCTTACCTTTGGTTATGTCCCCAAATCCTTTAACTCTGCTGTTATCAAGCCACTGATTAAAAAAGCCAGTCTTGACCCTTGTGTGATATCTAATTATAGACCAATTTCAAATCTACCGTTTCTGTCTAAAATCTTAGAAAAAGCCGTCTATCAGCAGCTCTGTAGTCACCTCCAAAGGAATGATATTTATGAAACATTTCAGTCTGGCTTCAGGCCCCATCATAGTACTGAAACAGCACTAATTAGGGTACTAAATGACTTGTTAATGTCCTCAGATAAGGGATGTGTTTCTTTTCTTGTTCTGTTAGATTTAAGTGCAGCATTTGACACTATAGATCATGATGTTTTACTAAACAGACTAGAAAATACTTTTGGTGTTAAGGGATTAGCACTTTCTTGGTTTAACCTACTTAACCGACCGGTACCAGTTTGTTCATATAAATAATCTACGCTTTAAGCTCTCAAAAGTGAAGTATGGCGTGCCTCAGGGGTCAGTGCTTGGCCCGCTTTTATTCTCTCTGTACATGCTGCCACTAGACTCAGTTATTCGTAAACATGGCATTAGTTTCCACTGCTATGCAGATGATACACAGCTGTACATATCAGCCAAACCTAATGACAGCCTTACAATCAACAAAATTGAGGCCTCTGTAAAGGAAATAAAAGATTGGATGTTATTTATTTTTCTCTTAATTAACTCAGATAAAACTGAGGTTCTATTAGTGGGACCCAAGGCTGTGAGAGACAGGTTGGCTACATCTGTCCTAAATCTAGATTGGCTCTCCAGTATTGTCCAGTCCATATGTAAAAAACTTAGGGGTCACATTTGATTCAGATCTCTCCTTTGATGCGCATATTAGCAGCATCACTCAAATTGCTTTCTTCCAGTTACGTAATATCGCAAAACTTAGAAATATCCTCTCTTTTAATGATGCAGAGAAACTTGTTCATGCGTTTATAACTTCAAGGTTGGATTACTGTAACGCCTTACTTACTGGATGCTCTAGTAAATCTATAAATAAACTTCAGTTAGTTCAGAATGCAGCTGCCCGAGTGCCAACACAAACTACAAAATTTGATCATATCACTCCTGTTCTACCATCACTACACTGGTTACCAGTTAAATTCCGCATTGATTACAAAATGCTTCTTATAACTTATAAAGCTCTACATGGCCTGGCCCCACATTATCTGAGTGAACTCTTAGAGTTTTACAATCCAGCTCGTCTACTTCGTTCGCAGGGTGCAGGGTCTTTTAGTTCCTAGAATAAAAAAAATCATAGCAGGGGGAATGACTTTCTCATACATGGCCCCCCAACTATGGAATAAACTACCCACTTTCATTCGAGACTCAGACACTCTCCAAATGTTTAAGTCTAGGCTAAAGACATACTTATTTACACAGGCTTTTGGTTAGACTTAGCCTGGGATGACTCGGGTCACTGGGGCCGGCGTCTGGAGTCATGTTTGGCCTGCCGGCCTGCCTTGTCCGTTAGCCAGGAGTGTCGGGTCTGGCTGAACTGGGCTTCGGTCCTCGTGATCGTGACTCGTGCATCCTTGCCTTAGACTAAGGGCAGAGCTGGGGGTTCATAGTCAAAGAGTCTTATGGTCATCAGAGACATTGGGTTGCTGTCTTCTGCCTCCCGTGGGGTTGCCGATGTCTCATGTGATCCCTCTTGGCTGTGTTACATACCAGTTCTCCTCTTTCTAGCTATGCTGCTATAGCTAATGCTGCCGGGTCTCATGCTACACTTGGCATCAGTGATTGACATGGCATCAGTGATTGTTAATAGACACTGTGCTCTTAATCAATAACTAATTACATTTTCTGTTTTCTCTCCAAGCTGTGTTCTGCTACCAGTTCCTGCCCCACACATGATGTTGATCCGCTTCAGGTTCACTCAAGCTGCTTCCGTCATCAGCTCCAGCCCCATCATACCCAGGCCACACTGGAGGGCAGTAACCCTCACCCTGCTCCAGTTATCTGGGGGTCGAAGTGCCGCCAACAACTTCCCTGCTTGGACTCAGGATCCTAGAGTGACTGTGTATCGGACTACTTAATGCCGATGTGCATATTTCTCATTTTATTTTGAAGTATGACTCCATGACTTTATTTCATTCTTAGATTTATCATCTACACCGCCCAAGGAGGTTGGGTCCCATTTTGAGTCTTGGTCCTCCTAAGGTTTCTTCCTCATAACACTTAGGGAGTTTTTCCTTACCACTGTCGCCCTAGGCTTGCTCAATTTGGGATTGGACGTAGTTATTAGGAGATAATCTAAACTTGGTAAAGTGCTTTGTGACAATGCTCCATTGTAAAAAGCGCTATATAAATAGATCTGACTTTGACTTGACTTGACTTGACAATACAAGTACCAGTGTTGTTACCATTCACAGCTTTTCTGAAACTAGTTCAAGTTCCAGTTCATTACATGCTCGAAGTGAACAGTTCACGTTCAAAGTTCACAATTTTAATTCTGAACTAGTTCAAAGTTCAGTTTCATTTTTACTTTTTTTCGTGAGATTATTCAAATAAATACTTTTTCACACTACAAGCTAGAAATCGCTATACGTTCTTTGAAACTGCTCATTGTAGACATTTGCTCATGACACTGCAATTGTGTACGCGGCGTTGCTATGGCTACCCCGCTCTGCTGCAATTCATCACGGGTAACGTCGTGCGGAAGCCAGTATGTTATTAACTAGCCAGTATGTTAACTCTTCTCAGCCGGACACTACAATGCATTGCGCACACAATGTCAAAACCATTTCTGTCTGGTGATACATGATTTAAGCGGCACCAGCGAGAATACAGGAGGGAGGAACTTTCTCTCGTTGCGTTTCAAAAGAGAAAACAGATGTCACTCAGTTTTCAATGGAAAACAAATTCCAACGTTCATTTACAGTAATGTCTGCCGTTCATGACACATAATGTGAACTAATTCACGTTCAAGTTCTTTATTAAAAAATGTGTTGCGTTCAGTTCAACGTTCACGAGAAAATGAGCGTGTTCAATGAACGCGTTCTTTTGAACTCGTTCACGCACAACACTGACAAGTACACACCGTTTAACATCCATCCGATCAAAGTCTGTTCACTTAATGGATGAGGTCTTAAGAAGTGTGATAGGAAATAAAAATCTGTCTAATATACATATTATTCTCAGAAAAACCAGAAAAAAAACAGGCTATACAGACTAGAGTGGTGAGTAGTTAGTGTGAGTCCCCTTACATATAGCAGCGTCTGGCAGCTTCTTTGGGATGCCATGACCCTTCCATAGTCCGAAGGATCTTGATCAGGAAAGTTTTTTGGAAGGGTAGCAACCAAGAAACCACTTTTTCAGAAGCAGAACATGGAGAAAATGCAAAAATATGCTAAAGCTCAGAAAGATTGGTTTGAAACTTCGAAATATTTAGACCCAGTAGTCAACAGTATGTTATATATGCTAATTATCACATTGCTAAAACAACAAATCTAATGGTGGCATAATACTTTTGCACCGCCACATGCAATAGCAAACAATGGCAATAATGATCAGTTTTTTAACTCTTCTGCAAAACCAGCATCTTAATCTGACTCTGGAATTACAGTCCTCCAGAAAAGTCATCTTTCCAAACCACTTTAATCTTGAGCACGCCTTTACCGTGTTAGTCCACCTGAGCGCTCAGAATGCATTTAAACATTACAGTTTCTTTTGTGGCCCAAAGCCATTTCTGATAGTGGACTCTGCCTTTGGTGTTCTCCCATGTTTGGTCTGAAAAAAAAAGCTTTTTTACAAGTTTTGAAAGGAAAGAAAGAAACAAAAAAACAAACGTGCATCAGAATCCCACTGAGCTGTAATGCATGGCTTTAAACACGGTCGTGTCTGCATGCATCTCTGCGAGCCAAGAATCAAAATGGAGTAAAATGTAAAACCATCCATCTGTGTATCTACAGCCTTGCATTGCTTTCATGATCTGACGGCATTGCGGAAATAAAAAATGTGCACAGCAGCCCCATTATTTTGTCCCATTTCGACATTGTTTTGTTTGATTCCGCCCTCAGTGTGGCAACTACGCGACTAATGCGAGAGATTCTAAAGCTTTGGCGAGGTGACAGAAAGCTCTGGGACGCTCCCTAATGACAAACACCAGCGCCGGTTTGAATGGGAAGAAGATAAAAAGGGCGTTTTTGCTCCATGCTGATCGCCTGGCAGGAAATGGAAATGCAATGCATTACCCCTCCCACTTCAGTGCGCATCACACTCTGCACTCTATCTTCATTGCCAAAACCCTGCCAATTACATCCAGCGAGGTCTGAAACACTTTCAAACGCCTTTTAAACACAGCTTTGTTTCGCTCCAGCTCAAACTGGGAGTTGAATAGTTTTGGGGTGATTAAACTTTTTCTTGCTCGTCCTTCCCTCTCGTCTGGGGTAAAAAAAAGATCTTCTTCAAAGCGACTATGGTACGTTATGATTCGCAGATCTGTAAGCTGTGCCTAAACAAAGTGTGCGTATGCTGTTAGGTATACCTGTTCACCTTGTTGTTGATGCAAATATGGTTGTTGGTGCTCTAGTTTCAGAAACTGCTGATCTACTGGGATTTTCACACACAGCACCATCTCTAGAATTTACAGAGAATTGTCCGAAACGAGAAAATATCCAGTGCAGGCAGGTCTCTGAGTGAAAATAGAGGAGAATGGACAGATTGGTTTGAGCTAATAGAACGGTAACAGCAACTCAAATAGCCACTCGTTACAACCAAACCTTGAAGCAGATGGGCTACACCGGGTGTCTCCTGTCAGCTAAGAACAGGCAACTGAGGCTGCAATTCCAACAAGGGACAATAGAAGATTGGAAAAACGTCGCCTGGTCTGATGAGTCTCGATTTCTGCTGCAACATTTTGATGGTAGGATCAGAACTTGGCGTAAACAAATAAAAATGAATGTATGAATCCATCTAAATCTGCAGCAACTGCGTGACATTATCATGTCAATATGGACCAAAACCTCTGCGATGTTTCTGAAGAAATAAGGCAGATCTGGAGCCTTTCTCTGATTTGCCGTGGTTTTAATTCGCAGACACGTCTTTCACTCAGGCGCTCGTTCTGTTTTTGGATTACTCCTGATTTGTCTGATTGGGAGTTTTCAGAATAAATCATGTTAAAATTGGCTTTGTGAGTGGGTCTTACCTTTTGTGCTTGGCCAGACATGTCCCAAAAACAAAGCAGGTATTGGCAATCTGCATTTGCCTAAGAGTGTTACACAACCTCTGCAGGAAGCAAACTTAAACATAACAAATCCAATTTCCAAACATCTTAATAACCCATTACATGAAGTCGACGACGTTAGTCCAAACGCTAATGGATCATCTGAAAACAGGCCCAAACTTGTGCACATTTCAATGCATTACACATAAAAAAAAACCCACTGATCTCATGCCAAGCGGAGGAGGATGGATCCTCTGAAGACAAACGCGGGGAGATCAAACCTGATTTCACCTGGATTTCTGAAAGCTGGTACATGTCTAATGAAGTTATATTAGAAGGTTCAAGGTAGAGACTGCATCAAGGGTCAGCTTTAAGCGCTCTATAGTTCAACTGGGAGTTTTGCACACAGCGCCATCTCTAGGGTGTACAGAGAATGGTCCGAAAAAGAGAAAATATCCAGTGAGAGCTAAAATGCCTCTCAGTTATTTTCAGACTGGTTAGAGCTGACAGTAACGCAAATAACCACTTGCTACAACCAAACCTTGAAGCAGATGGGCTACAGCAGCAGAAGACCGCACCGGGTGCCCCTCTTGTCTGCCAAGAACAGGCAATCGAGGCTACAATTCACACAGACTCACCAAAACTGGACGACAGAAGATTGTTAAAATGCCGCCTGTTTCCAGGACCTTGTTGAATCTACTGTATGTCACGAATAATAAATCCAGTTCTGAACGCAACATGGGGTCCAACTAACACCTGATAAAGTTGCCAGTGAGTGTATTAATACGCTTTATTTATCTTACTGGTATTAGAAGCTCAAGTCACATACAGTAATTGCTGTCTTTGTTTCAGTTCTGTGTATGTGCAGCTGTGTTGTAGTTGAACTGATGACATTTTGCATTCTCAGTTTTTCTTTTTCAGTTTAAGCATCGCTCAGAAAGTGTATGCCAGAGTTTATATTGAATCTCAAAAGAGCAAGTTGTGTGTTATGCAAACGACGTCAAGCTCCTCTCTTGAACTACTGGCTTGTGAGAATGTCTTGTTTTTTTAAATGCATACAGAATAGAGAAGAACCAATGAGTTTATATTTATATAGACTTTGTACAGCCTGTAAATACACAAATATGGTAAATGGTAAAGCAAGTTTGGCCCTAAAACATTTCTGCTGATATTCATAACAGGCAGTGTGGCTGCAGTGTCATTTAGCATTGCTAAACTGTTTCCTGTATGTACACACCCCACACACACACACACACACATTGGGAAGAGGAAACGGGTTTTGCAGCTGGATCTGAGCTTTATAAATGTCACCAGCTCTGTGCTGAGAGTCTGCAGTCCCGAGTTTGTTCAGCATTTGCATAATAAACACGCATGCACCCGGTAAAACTAATGTGACATGATTTCTAATCCACTTTGGAAAACATGACCATTTAATGAGACTTTAAAGCACAGGCTGTCTGGCCTTAGGTTGCACGCCGTGCCACGCGACGCGCCCGTTCTGCAGAACGAACGGGTACGTTATCAGATCTCTGTTCGCTTCCTGCATCCTTTATTAGATTTTCCTCTGTTATACAAGAGAAGCCGAGTCATTTACAGTACCTGCGATGAATCAGAGCGAGTCCTCTAAAATAAAGGCGTTTTTGAACGCAGCAGGTCGATCAGTGGGATGAATATTAATACAAGCACTGACAGGCCTCCAGAGTCCAGAAATGGACTGAAATACTCCAGGAAGAATTAAAACACCTTTATCTGTCAGATCTAAAACATGAAATGGTTTACTGGGCCACCATATGTGCCACAGACCCTAGCCTTGGTCTTGACCTTCTGAGCCACAGTCTAGTACCCTAATCACAGCACCACCAAGGATACAAACCGGGATGGATCAGTGTTGGGAACCAGTGCTGTCAGAACTGAGCAACCCCGGTTCAGATGCCACCAATCCATTGCAAGAGGTCGGCCGAATTGTGCGTCTATTCTGCAGGGTGCATCATGTTTAATCGCTTAAGATCTTGCAAAGTACAACCAGGCAGGGGTATCTGATTCATGTCCGTATTCATGGTGCCAAGCCAGACGACACCAGTCCCAGGTTGAAACTTAAGGCGGAGGTTCCCCATTTCCACCAGGCAGGGGTTTGTGGTTCGTGTTATTTCCACTGGGCAGGAGTTTCTGTTTCATGTCTGTGTCGAAGCTTACAAGCTCTTCAATCCCAGTCGATTGAATCTGGTTTTGTCTTGGGCAAACTTGATATTACTGCGAGGGAGCCAAGACGAAAACTGGCATCAAACAGCTTTTTAGGTTGTTGACCAGGAGCTCCTGGTTCATGCATCACTTTCACTGGGCTGAGTTTTTTGTTCACATTTGTAGCCAAGGTACCAAATAAGTTGATGCCAGTCGTGGGTAGAGCCTGCTTTTGTCAGTGCCGGGTTGATGTGAGGATGTATCTACTACTACTAATAAAGTATTGTCTCGAATTTTTTAGGACCACCAGGACTGACTTTCACTGGAGATCACTTACAAAATAACAATGTCATAATGAGCTCTGTCGATCTGTAACACACAGGGTTATGCAGATGGTGTTTATTTCCCTATAATACACACGAGTGACGTCTGAGGTCCTGACTCGGAATTCCTACAGACCAGAGCGTAATAAATAATAAACGCAGTGTAAATAAAGAGCGTACAGATTATTATATGTACATTCTGCCATGTAGCGATTAGCCTGCGCGGTAGATGTGTTGTTTGTAAGCCGACTGGTGCATATATTTAGCAGAGCCTCACCGCGTTATTCCTCTTTAGCATTTCCCCCGGAGGATTACACACTTGCATAATTTATTCAGCTCAGCCTTAATTAGTCCTAATACTATTTCCTTATTTTGCATCAACTTTGACGCAGAGGACTCTTACGTAGCGAGCGTGCAGATTAAGTCCATTTTTCAGTACAATTAGGGCTCCGGTCTCCAGAGGAGAGCCACCAAAAGCGAGCAGTGATTTTTCGCTTTAATTTTCATTATCGGAGGCACACGCCAACCGTCGAGAGGCCGGCGTGGGCAGAAACGGCTTGTTGATGGCATGCTAATCAGTGGCGAAGGTGCTTCTAGGTATAACCTACTTCAGTGGCAAATGAATATGCTAACCCACTTACAGCGTAATGAGGAACATAACATTTAACTGTGGTGTTTACAGCCAGAGCTACAGACAGAGGGAGGCTCTGTGCTCTCCTAATTCAGGTTTACAAAGCGAGACGAGCTCGGGTTCGGCCTCCCGCGACATGATTAACCCAGTCTGAATTGCTGCCACCAGCTCCAGTTCCTGCTCCCGCGTGGATCCTATACTGCCATATTGATTCTTGGCTAGCCTACCATACACACACACACACACACACACACACGAAGCTGGATTCGAATGCATCAAACTTGCCAAATTTGTTTACGCCTCTCTGCTTTCCATTGGCTCAGAAGGGATCCTTTAGCTCATTTACTGTGCATGTACCAAGGCGTAAGCCGCTTTCAGACTCCTGTAAGATTATTAGGAGTCACACTGTGTGAGGTGTTTTCTTAAAGCGTTGGGTTTATTCTTTGAGAAACTCTACGACCTCGTTTGCTCTTTCTAGCTAATAATATGATGAAGATTTTCTAACCATTAAATAATTCCATGCTTTCATAAAGGTCACTAAACTTGATGCACCTAAACAGAGACAGAGTTTTGAAGGCAGCTTATGTTGCTCTAAAATCTCAGGGTCTTTGAGGAACATTGCTTTGAAATGCTTCACATTTTCTCACACATTTGTTGATAAACTGGAGATCCTCTGACCATCATTACTCCTCAAAGACTCACCATTCATGGATGCTGCTTTTGTACCAAATCATGATTATAATCACCTTTTGACACCACATCATTTTTTACTATTTTTAACCTCATTTTTTTAACCCCTAAATTGTCCCTGTCCTAACTATTTTCTAATGTGTTGCAAGCCTGAAATGCAGGAATGGATGTTTATTCACAACTATTTGGGAGATCAGTAGGCAGGAAGGTATCTAGTCATGTGGTCCTGCTCAAATGTCCTGAGCTTCATAATCTCTGGAAGATGAACAGATCCCCACTTTCTTGGTGGCACTTTATTTATGGCGCTAATTCTGGTGTTTAGTGACACTCAGTCAGCATGTAAGCGACGATTTTTATCGAGGCACCATTTATCAAGGATCCTTTTTATTGCTACATCAGTTTTATTACTACTGAAAAAAAAATGCAGTCGTCCAACATGTCAGCAGGTAGCTGACGTTCTGTTAGAAATTTCACAGAACTTAACTTTTCTATCCATAAATCAGTCTCCCTGTGAGCGAAGACCTTTAGGCTGCGGCGGGGTTGAACTGATGGATCCTAAAAATAAGCCCTTCCGCCGTTCATCAAACTCTGCGGGTGGACACGGGAACCTTTCCGCTCCTGACCTCGGAGAGTATGGCGACACCTGGTCAGGCCAGAAATAGAGGTGCGAGGGTTCCGAACATGAGAGCGAGTGTCACCGGATGACAAGCCAGCGCTCATTTATCTTCATTTGCCCTCCGTTCTCCAGCCTGTTGATGCCCCTTCATATGGAGAGCCGGGCAAGGGGACACCGGGTAATCAAGCCTGCTATGACTCGGATCCTTAAAGGGACATTTTCAGACTGTCAGTTACGCGAGAAAGAAGTAAACGCCAACAAAGCAGTGGGAAGAAACTGCAGTACAGTACATGGAGGCAAGGATCAAACTTCTGTCTCCTGGACCCTGGCGCCGGATGGCATCACCACTACCTGCTATGTCATCATTCTGGATTGGTCCTGTGTTCTTCTAGATGATTTTAAAAGCACATTATCCAAACTACAAATGTGTTTAAGAAGGAAAAAAACTATTAAATAAAACAATCCGGATCTGCGCTTGAGGTAAATACATTCCCACTTTTCCTAATCTGTACATGATTATATGGATTTAGCGTTTTATCTGAAGTAGAACGATCTCTTCAGGATTCGCTGCACACAATTGCAGGGTCACCATCATTGTACCGCATGCACTGTATTTTCCTCGTTGCGAACTGAATTAGAGCGGGATAAATCGAAGCAGGTGCGGGGATTCGGCTCCAGCGAGGCCACATTACTTACAAGACAGTTTGCAGCACCGAGATACTTGTTAAATCACAGAGAGAGCATTGGGTTTGCCTCTTTCCATTAGTTACAATCATTGTTCTTTGCAAGGAAACCTGGTCCAGTTTGCCAGGTCATTAAATCGGGGTTTTAAACATTTTTCTTTTTTAAGCCAGACTTTTAAAAGCATCAAAAATCAAGACAGAGAAGAGATTACAACCTTGGTTGGAGAAGCTCAGAAGTACACAGAGGTGACTGAAGATACCTGTCATACTTCAAGTAGAAGTATAAAAGGACTCACTACTAAATGTACTTAAAGTAAAGAAGAGGTGAACTACTTCTTTAAAAAGCTTTTCAAACTCCGTTTTTGAAGCAGGATGTCTTTTATTGAGGGTAAGAGGTACAGACCATGATACTGAGGCTACATAATGGTTTAACTACATGAATCACCTGTAAAAAAAAATCATACAATTGACCTTATCATCTTTATATTTAACATAAATAAAAAGGCTTTTAGGACCCAATTCCAGATAGAAATGGCGAACCAAAGAGGAAATAAATAAAAGTGAAGGTAAGTAAAACAATAAAAAGAAAACAAAGGCAGTGGCTGGGGTTCGAACCCTGGGCACTGACGTCGGTACTGAGTAGGTAAACTGAACATGCCACTCAGCCACTTCGGAGAAAAAGGGAAAACAAATGAACAAACGGACTCTGTTATGCAAATAGCGTAAAAGTAGCGCTCCGAACCGCCAGCTACCTGCTTTCCCTATTACAAAAAAAAAGAGCCACGAATGCACATACAAGAGACCGGTGAGGTCTCCAATGGTATAAGGATGCGACACCTGACAGGGCTAACCGTTGTGCAAGCCGATTGCCGATCACCATAGCAACAGAATCAAAACATTTTCAGGCACGATGAACCAAAAACATACAAAATACTTTGGATTTCTTTATAAAGAAATGCTTAAACCTCTCATAATTAGATGTGGTGAAATTCAGTAATGCAGTTGATCCTGATATTTAACCCAAACTATAGCTATCATTGACTCTCTGAAACACTCTCCCTGCATTTTAGTCCAAAACTGCAGCTTCAGGGATTTATTTTTAGAGCAGTTCTTCTTTTCAACTTCATTACAATACTTAATTAAAAATACTTCTGCAAAACTTTTAGAAATATGACATAGTTTTTAATATACCTCATATTCAGGGCAGAAATAGAATTCACCATCCCAGGGATATGGATAAACCTCTTGTGTCTGATTAATAAAAACAGACTAAAGTGGATACAGTTATTTTGGGAAGTAGAATGGATTATAAAACACATTAGATAGACTCTAAGGTTTATTATTTCAGTGGATTCACCAAGCATGCGTCATTTTTGCTTTCTGAATTGCCTAAATAAACAAGAAAAATAAACAAATAAATAAATAGATTCCTTAAAAGCAAAAAGTAAAAAGTACAGATTTTTCTTTTGAAATGTAGCAAGTGAAAGTTAAAAAATACTTAAGTACAGTAACAAAGTATTTCTTAGCACTTAGCTAGGTAAAAGTCAAACGAGGTCCTGAGCCGTGTGTGCAGAGTTATTCACAAAACGCTTTGTTTTGGTGGGAAATCAAAAGTCGGTAATTGAGCTGCTACATGTAAGAGCTGTAATCCTTGAATATCTGAAAGATCAGGGTTAAGTAAATTGGTGAATAAATACATTTTTAAGAAATTTAACTACGATTTGCCCTTGGCTGATGTTTTGAAAAATGCCCTTGCAGTGTCAAAGTTCTCCAAAAAAAACCCCCAAAAAAGAAGCACAAGTACAAATGAACACTTTCTTGTTTTATTTTCTATATCTCATCACACATCCTCCTTCAGCTTTGCTTCATTCAGCACACACATGGAGACATTCAGATGCTTTCTGTACCATCACATCTAAACTCACAGTGCAGAGACACAAGAGCACTTCAGAAACTCATCGAAGTCAGTGTGGTAAAGAAGATTACACGAGATGCAGCCAAACACAGCTCATACACACACATTGCCTCCAGGTGATCTCGTGCCCAACACGTCCAACTGGCAGGCGTCACCCCCCCAGGGTCACCAGGATGGCCTGAAAATAAACGACACATAAGAGTCGATTTTCAGATTATTTTGGTTCAGTTACCAAACTAAAACTTCATAAAGATATTCAGATTAAATAAATATGCAAATCAGAACACGTCCATCTCCAGAGGCCCCTCCCCCTGGCACAATAGTTTGTTACTTGGCATGTGGTGAAAAAATAATTTCTAATCAATTAAAATAGTGTAAATATACAGGAGTAATATTATATTTCTAATTAATATATCTAATTTTTATTATTATTCTTCTAACCCAGCCTCACGGGAACCTACGTCACATAGAGCCATTGGCCTTGTCTTAGGGAGAGTACACCATAAGGAGATCATCCCCTGGTGCTGCAACAGTGTCAAAGCAAGAAAACATAAAGAGTAATTATTATTATTGCTTTTGGTGCTCAGGTGGTGCCTTCTGGCCAGGTCAGGTACCACACAGAGTCACGTTTAGTTTTTGTGAGGCAGGGGAAGCCAGTTGGGGGATCATATCACAAGTGCTGCAAATGCGTCCCCTACCCAGCCAAACGATGGACTGGGGTGCCAGAGCCCGGGATCAAACCAGAGAAGCTCACTTTCGGGGAACAGAGCACCACCGGCTGGCCCACTCTGGTTTGGACTCACTTCTTTCAGCCGGAAATCGCCAGCTTGTTGAGCTCTGTATGGTTTACATTTGCTGTGTACCTGAGGGAATATACTGTACATTGTTACTGACTGCGATGGGTTCCTGAGTCTCAGTTCCCCCCGGGGTGGAGGCCGGGTCTGTAGTGGCAACCACATGCCAGTGTGTAGAAATAAAAAAGATGCACCACTGCTGTAGGGACAGCCTTAAATATGATAGCACATTTCTGAAAGACAAAGCTGGGTTTACATATCTTAAATTCGTTCCGTTGTTGTCTACAAGCTGATTCTAGCCGAGGCGACATGCTGAAGGAAGGACGTGAGCTTTGATATCCAGTGGATTTTCCCTCAGATTTACCTCACCCAAGAATATTTTAAGCAGCTTTTGATCTGTCACATGGCTGCCCTCATTTAGATCCTTTCAGGAAACAAATTTCTTTTTTTCGCTACTTTTATTTTCTTGTTTGTTTGATGTTCGCTTGCAAGATATCAAAGCGTCCGTTTCAACATCTTCTCGAAATCAAATTGCTCCTCTCGCGCACTTCAGCGAGAGAGAAATCTAATTCTTATGGACTTGTGACCTTTAATCCTGAGAGATGGCGCATAGAAATTCAGAAGATGTTACGAAAATCCCAGCAGCTCGACTCTGCAAATTAATTGGCTGTTATATATCACAGATACAAAAAAGTCCTGCATGTTGAACTAATCTAAAAGGACTTCTATTTTTATCTGAGCAAAAGTCCAAACTCTAACACCAGGTTCTAATTAACACGGATCAGCGGCTCAGGCGTTATGCTTCTGCTTTGTTCACCAAAGGTTCCCAGATCAATAGCAGGACTTTCAGAGTCATGGCCGAGACCTGAGGACCATTGGAACCATCTACTGCTCTTTAGCTTTGGAGTTGAAGATCTTAAGAATGCTCAAACTGGAACCAGAACCATTGGCGATGGCACTACCCAGTAAAACTTTCGGTTTTCACCCTGTTTATCCTGTTCAGGGTCATGAAGGGGCCCGGGGATCACTGGGTTCTGCCTGTATGGAACACCAGACTATTGAAGGGCCCAGTTCAAACCCATGTTCAGTAGTGCTTCTGCCCAGAACTGAAACTTTGTCAGTCATAATGATTAAGGTTGTATGTTAGACCAGTTTTAATACTGGAACTGGAATCTGTCATACAGGGAAATCTGGTACTGGACAAGGAAGCTTTGATACTGGAACTGAAACCACTGCAAATTAACAGTTTGCATTGTAACTCATTTTGTTGTAATACCACAAATGAACCACTGATACAGGAAGTAAAACTTGATACTGGTTCTTTGGAGCAACTTTTTGGAAAGGACTACGTGAAGGAGTTCAGTTAACTGAAATGCTGAGTAGGAGAGAGTGAAACTAAATGAACGGAGAACTGGTGCAGTATGGATATGAGTGAGGAACTGAGGTTACAACTGTAAGTTCGGAAGTGAGTGATAATCTGAGTGCGGAACTGAGGAACGAAAAAAGTCAGGAGAAAAGTGAGTGACCAATGAACTAAGGGTCCAAGTGAGGAGCTGACTGAGGGATGGACTGAGTGAATGAGTAAATAAGTAAGAAAGGAGCTGGGAGATGAAGTGAACAAAAGAGCAACTGTGTGAGTCAGGAACCGAGTGAGAGTGGACTTGGGTGATGGATTAACTGGGTGAGGAACTGAGTTAGGAGCTTAGTGAGGGAGGTACTTGTAGAGGGAGGATCTGAGGTAGGAATTGAATGAAGGAGAAACTGAGTGAAAGATGAAGTAAATAATGAACTGAGTGCACGATCTGTTAGCAGTTGAGTGATGGAGGAACTTGTAGAGGGAGGAGCTGGGTGATGGAGGAACTTGTAGAGGGAGGAGCTGGGTGATGGAGGAACTTGTAGAGGGAGGAGGTGGGTGATGGAGGAACTTGTAGAGGGAGGAGCTGGGTGATGGAGGAACTTGTAGAGGGAGAAGCTGGCTGATGGACGAACTAAGAGAAACTGAGTAAGCGATGAACCAAATAAGGATCTGAGTGAATGTGGAACTTAGGAGCTGAGTAAGGGAGGAAGTAAGAAAGTACATGAGTTAGGAGCTGAGTTACGAGCAAAGTGTTGAAGGAGCTGAGTGAGGGAGGACCATTTTGAGGGAGGATTTGAGTGAAAGAGGAACTGAGTTAGGAGCTGAGGGAGTGAGGAACGCTGAATCAGTAATATACAATATATTTTCATAACATCAAATTAGGCTGAATGCTCCTTAGAGAAAAAAGGAGCTGGAGATCTGATTTACAAGCGCAGATCTGATTACAGAAATCAAAGTCGCAGAGAGAAAAAAAATTACATTGTGTCTGTTGCATCAAATCCAATCGGGTATCTGTTTTAACGTAGCGCCTTTAAGTGAATGCGCTGGTATTAATGTTCCATCGAAATGAGCTTTGACGCGTTCGGTTATTGCAGATAGTCGACTTATCTTCTTCGTTGCGTGGGAACTCTGCGGTCATAAATGCTGGCACCTCCAGTACATCAAAATCACTTGCGAAAATTGCAAGTCGTAGAATTTCTGAGGCGTGTAAGCCTCGCTGAAGGCTTTCATTATTTCCCCAGACTGACGTGCCTCGAAGCGCTGAAGCTGCAAATATACAACGTCCTGTCCCGTCCCGTGTTAATGTGCATTTCAGCTTTGGCGAGTAAACCCGAGCTTCGGAGTGACACTGACGAGTCATAAATCCTCACAGAGCGCCCCCTGGGGGGAATTGGACAGAGAAACATGCACAGAGAGGGAAGATATGTGCCACTCAAACTCAACCAAGCTCGCAAACTCGCCGTCCTTCTGCTGAGGGACCTCCGACGGCCGGCATTTAGGGTTCTGTGGGTCCTGAAAGAGGCCTGAAGAGGAAGTGGATGCAGAATACAGAACTGTCTCCCTATTATCTGGATGATCCTGAATACCAATTACCCCATGCTACTCCAGGAACCGCCTGTCCATCAAAACCTGGAGGCCTCAGCACAGCGGTCACTGTTATGCTCCTCAAAAATGTCCTTATCCCATCAGTGCTTGTGAAGTCTTCTAAAAATAGCTTCTGGTACTGGAACAACCACTGCAAATCAAGCCCTGATACCTGAACCATTAACATTCTAGAACAGGTTTTGCTCTTAAACAAAGAGCTGTGGTACTTAAACAAGAACTATTAATAACAGAAATTACACTGGTGCTAAGACCCACAAATCCCTGGTTTGATTGTCAGTCCAAACTCAGGCATGTGTGGAGTTTTCTCCCACATTACAGATAGGTCCTTCAAGTGTCCAAGTGTGAATACCCAAGTGTGTGCCCTGAGATAGATTGGCACCAGGTCTAGGGTGGGTTATTGAAACAGGAATGGGAATTGGACCGGTAACGCATCCTAAAGAGTTGGGACAGGGCAATTTAGGTCTAGTAATGAGGTAAAAACCTAAATAATGATGTGCTTTCACACAGGTGATTTCAACAGGTGAGCAGTATTTATGAAAGGCTGAGTCATCGAGGAGCAAAGAGGGGCAGAGGATCTCCAAATGTATGAGAAAATGATTGAACTGTTTAAAAACAATATTCCTCAAAGAAAGATTGGAAGAGATTTACATATTTCTTTCTCTACAGTGCATAATATCAATAAACAATTTAAGGAATCTGGAGGAATTTCAGTGTATAAAGGGTAAGGGCACAAGCCTAAACTGAAGAGGGGTGATCTCCGCTCCCTCAGACGGCACTGCATCAAGAACCGTCATTCATCAATAGTTGATAAAACCACATGGACAAGGGATTCCTTTATCAAACCTTTATCAAGCTCTACAATACAGAGTTACATTCACAAATACCACTTAAAACGTTACTGTGCTAAGAAGAAACCTTACGTTATAACCATGTCCAGAAGAGGCTCGACTTCTCTGGGTTTGGAGGCATCTGGGATAGACTATCACCCAGTAGATATGAAAAAAAACATGAAATATCTTGAGTTTTTACTGTCTGAAATGAAAAAAAAAAAATGTGAGGAACACTGTGTTTATTTTTATTTGCCTTTTTCCATACTGTCCGAGCTTTTCTGCTTTGGGGGTTGTAGTAATGTTGCTACTGCTTCACGTACTCCCTGTACTCTCCAGTGTCTACATGATGCACCTTAACCCTAAACATAATGTGCTTACTGGAGAGGAATGAATTATCTTGTTGAAATGCTGAATGTCACAGCAAAGTTTTCCTCAACAGAATCTTAACCAGAGAAGAGTCCCACCGCCGTCTAACTGCATGAAGGCTGAGAGTTGGGAGGTGTTTTGTTTTTTCCAGTTGTTGCCTTCGTACCTTTTGCTGGAAAGCACAGGAATGATGGCAGGGTTGTAAGAGTCCAACGGCTCCGATTGTTCATCCACTCGGATGGCCAATTTCTTGTCAGTTTGCTTTTCTTTGCTTTCCTCTTACAATCAAATGTCATTCCGTATCAGGAATCTGAAGACGAGATTGAGTGGAGATTCGCCCCGGTGCTGCTGTCTTGCCAATATTGTCTTCTGGCTTATTCGGCTCTGATGGAATTGTTATGAAAATGTTCAGGTCCTGTCTTTGTCTTCTCTCAGACGTGAGTGCGTTGATGAGATGGATAACACCTGCAGGCCTAAGATAAAGAAACAAACAAGAAGGCAGGAGGGTTGTGGAGAATACTGTTTTAAAAACATTTCAAATAGGTCGTGTGTACGGGTTCTGCTTTACAACCTGCGTTGCTGAAACCTACAACATTGTTTCCCATTAATCTAAAAACGTTTTAAACGTTTTACCTCAGTTATAGAAGCATTTTGTCAACTGTCAAGCCCTATTGATCATTATAAGCCATTTCATTACACTCCGGAGCCAGGGATTAAGTCCGACTCTGACATTTAAGGACTTTTGGAAAATGATTTAAAAAGCTAGATTTTAGCCATCAACAACAGTGTCTGTATTCATGTCACACCCCATCCAGAAAGTGATACTTAAGAACATCAGATTTTTGAATGGATATTTAATAATTAGTCACAATTTTTCAATTGTCAGCTACACCTTAATAATTTGTTAAACGTAGAGGCTTACTAAATCCATTCAATATTTAAAAGCAAAACAAAAGCCAGTTTTGCACCAAACAGTTCTAGGACTTATTTGGGAGGAACAAACCCCAATGGAGGTCCCTTGAGAACTGCATTTGTTCACGTTTGAAGCAGAGGAATACTTTTTGGCTGAAGGTACTGTCAGTATTAAATCATATTCAGTGTGAAATTCAGGACTTCTTTCATTAATTTTGTTGCTTTTTTTTGCTGTAAAAACTGTTTTGCAAGGTCACGTATTATCATGGGACAATGGCTGTAATGGTCTAGGGTACCCACCTGTGACCAAATGTGTTGTTATTACACCTAACATAACACACTCCCTCTCCTCTTCTGTTGCTTAAGTATAGATTTCTAAAGAGTTTACAAACATTCAAGCACAACACATGTTCTACCTGGTGTGGTTTTTTCAAATCTGGCGTCACTAACCGGATTCACCTCCATTAAAACTTTGCACCGGACTTCTCCTTGGGCCCTCAGCTTTTCTATTTTTATTCCTGTTGCCATACCACGTCTATCCTTCCTTTCAATTTGTTTTGACCTGAATCTCAGCATGTCTGGCGGAAAGCTCGTCATAAATGCTAGCTCATCATCTGAAACCGAACCCCAGCAAGGAAAAGCAGAGAATTCCTAATTCAACATTTATTGATGTGCAACCTCGCAGCATGGTCCGCTGAGATGAACGCTTTACTCACGACGTTTCTCGGACTGAATGATGATTTAATGCATCTCCGTTTTGTTCTGGGTGATTTCAACAGCCACAGCGGATGATGTTAATAGTGACAGCCCAGAATGATGCCACTTTCCCCCCACATTTCAGCAGGAGCTCACTCACTCACTCACTCAGTCACTCAGCCAGCCAGCCAGCCAGTCAGGAACACTGATTGTCATTGGCCTGGTTGCTTGGCCACCCAGCAAAAATACACAAAACACACAGGACTGCTACCAACTGTTAGCGTCACTCTGCCATGTCAGTGTGTCGCAGTGTTCCAGCGCAAGACGATGGTCAAGAACCATTTGACATGATGTGGTTGTGACAGAAACAGACTTCTGGAACCTTTCGGTCTGACTTTTTTTCAAATATCCACAGGATATCTGCAGGAAACAGGACTGACAGCAGGTGTGTAACAGGCAGTTCATGACTACAGGCTAAACACTGGATCACAAAAGCAATGAGGCAGGAATTGACGTCTTTAGCTTTGGCAGACTCCATGCTGGCAATCAGAAGGTCTAACCTACATCCATACTACTCATAATTTATAAATGGTTTAGCTGAAATTAGATTATTTTAATTGTTAGGTAGTAATCAGTAATTATCATTGCCAATCCGGTGGCTCAGTGGGTAGAGCCAGTTGCTGGAAATGGCACTGCCAGGGTTGAAGTTTGCACTATAAGACAAGTGATGTGTTTAGCAGCTTTACAATTTTAGATTATCTTCTAAATTATAATGTCAATCCCGATTTGAGCTAACCTATGTGTTTGTAATATACTTAAATATAAAAGACATCCAGCTGTCCGGATACTTATGGCTATTTGTCTTTTTTCATCCCAGAAATGTAAGTTTAAGGGTTATTTAGCTGTCCAGATATTTATGGTTAAAATTCATGTCTAAGTCACTCACTTAAGTTATGGCTAAGGATTATGAGCTGTCCGAATATTTATTGCTCTATGATCATTCCAAGGTTAACTGTAGCTTAGCTCAAAAGTTGTAGGAGAAAAAAGTTTCCATTGTTGGTTGCTAAAAAGGGGATAATAATAATAATAAGAAGAAGGAAAATATAACAAAAAGAACAGTACTTTAGGTATGACACGACAAACTAATAATCAGCTACCGGCAAGTTCTAAATCAAAACTCTGAAGTTTTTCATTTCTTTTAAGTTTCCACTCTCAGAGTCGACGTAGCTCTGAAAATGGGGAAAGCATTTTTCAATCAGGTGAAGAGTTAAGAGAAAGCCTGACAGTCTAATTTTGACCTATCACACCAGATAGTATTGTTGTGCTTCACAGAGCGGCGTTTTTTATGAATTCTACTGGCGAGTCTGGAAAAAAAATAAAATAATGGATTGAAAATAGTGCTATCAATCCATCTGTTTTGGCCCCTCGAACTGGACCGGCTGAATTATTACTGTCCCATTTTTCCTTTAGGACGCTGATGGGTTCGCAGGACCTGAAGGTCATGTATGCCTGCTCATCTGTAGCTCGATGCAGCTGATGGGTTTCTACCACTGTCTAGACGATGATTAATGGACGCTGTCGACTTGAATTTGGGGGAAAACGTACACATAGGGAACGCTAATGAGGGCTCGTGTGGAACTGAAGAATATGCCGGATCAGGGCCGTCGCTATCCGACTCATCATAAAACAGAAATTTTGTGTTTAGAGTTTCCATGCAGCATTTTTATCTTAAATTTCAAAATACAAGCAGGTACAACGGAGTAAGGAAAAGTTAACACAATTGAAAGCAGGAACAATAATTTCTATCATCACAAAAGCTTATTATGTTATTATGTTTATTATGCAGAAAATAAACACAAATATACCAATTAATAAGCAATAAATTATTAAAAAGAAAGTTATTTTCAATTCAGTTAGTAAAATAGGTCTGATTTATAAGGCAGGCTGTTACTAAGATCCACTACCCTACCAACAGAAGCACTTCAGAGTGAGATCCCGGTGTTAGAACCAAAGTACAGGATCAACATTATCATTTAAATTCATTAGCTGAAGCTCTTAATGTGAATGTTCTGAGTCATAAATGTTAAAGTCGGAGTTCTAGATCATCAGCAGCTTGGTCGGGTTAATCAGAGCCGGGATTAACAGATCCATGAATGAAGCTCCGATCAGCCGTGGATGGTGTTTAATGAGAGACACCGAGTATAACACCAGCAAACGCCGTGAAGGAAATCAGAAAGAAGGAGCTGCTGGAACCGGCGGAGCTGCTGATGCTGTATAACTCTCCCGGAACATTTCTGCTGATCCATCAAACCAAACCCAGCTAGAAGCTGATCCAGCATTTCTGGTGATGGGACTCAAACTGATCTTCAGTCTCGTTGCTCTTCAGTCGAGCTGAGAATCCATTAAGAGTCCAGGACCTTTGGTTTAAAGTATCAACCTTTTTTAAGTTTCTCGGCCTTTCCAGCTTAAATCCAGATCCTGGTTTGTGAATGTGATGAACCTCGGCTCACTGGAAGGATCAAGCTGCTCCTTAAGAGCTTCAGCTAACGGAATTTAAATCCAAACAAACGCTTTCAAAGCCAGCAGATATTATAAACTCATTATAATTAATTTCTATAAAATTATATATAATTATAAAGTGGCTGCTTTGTTACGGCATCTGAAGCATTTGGAGCATTTGACGTGACCTCCTCTGTCCTCCTTTGGCCTCCTCTGTCCTCCTCTGTCCTTCAATGTCCTCCTCTGTCCTACTCTGTCCTACTCTGTCCTACTCTGTCCTACTCTGGCCTCCTCTGTCCTCATCTGGCCTCGTCAGCATAAATGTCAGATGAGGAATATCTAGGAAGATGGGATTGAAATCAGCTGACTCTTCCTGACCTTGCTCTCTCTCTCTCTCTCTCTCTCTCTTTATCTCTCTCTCTCTCGCTGTCTCCCTCTCTCTCTCTCTCATTTATTCAGTTATTTATTGTAGACACAGGACACCAGACACACAGGAAGCTCTGGCCCTGACCTAAACAGACCAGCCACCGTTTGTCTATAGTAATCGAATGCAGACAGGACCAGCTCCCACCGGCGCCTCCTCCACGCTCCATGTTTGGATGTGTACTGAGTTTAATTTGCACCATGCATCGCTTCAGCGTCCCGAGCGCAGTACGAGGCATGGAGGCATTGTGGAGCTGCACAATGGCACGCTGGTGTCCTGTATTAACGTCCACAGAATGCTGGGAGAAAACGTTTAGACCTCCAGCATGCTCAGAGCATCACAGGATTAGACTGCTCAGATTCCTAGCTTCAGCAACACACAGACGATGTTAGCAGCATTAAGTACCACATAAGATTAGATTAGGAAATTACATCTACAGAATGTGTTTCATATAATAAATACACTGATAAATTATTATTAATAAACAAGTTCAGTCATTCTTTAAAATAAATCAAATCCTCAGGTGGTACATAGGTCAAGATTCTCATGTAGGAGCAATTGCCTGTACCTGAGGGAGGCCATCAAAAGCAACCCCTACCAACGACAGCTTTATGCCTGTCGTAACTGCCGTGAACCATGCGATGCCAAACAAGACAATCGGTTAGGCAGAAACATTCAGGAAAGTTCACCATTTATTTATTTATTTATTTATTTACAAAATCAATGAATTGTGTTGATTTTAATTTTTTATTAAATTAATTCATTTAATATTTGTTTATTATTTTGTATTTTGTATACTAATATTTTTAATCAGATCAATTTATTTATTTATTTATTATTTATTCATGTAAATATATGTAACCAATTTTTTTTCATTTATATAATTTTAATTACTTATTTTTTAATATTTCAATTAATAGTAAATATTATTTTTATCAGATTTATTTATTTAAAAATAGCTTATTTTTTCTTATAATCTTATTATTTTTAATTAATAACAAGTATTATTTTATTCAGATTCATGTATTTGTTTTTTTATTAAATAAAAAAATAAATAATTAACCAATTTTTATATTTATTTGGAATTTTTAAGTATTGTGTAATGGTTTTTATTATTTTTATTTAGTTCTAAATATTATCATTAAAGTCAGCAGCAGCTGCAGCTCTGGTGGCTCTGTGGCTCTGAGCCAGACCTTAAACCTGCAGTTCCTGAGATCCTGGCGTTTTGGATCCCTGGTGGCGCTTTTTAGCATGAAGGTCATGTGGTGCTTTACAGAACCCCACTGGCACCCTATCTAGGGTGTACCTCTGCCAATGGCCAGCGAATTCCAGGTGCAGTTCCAAACCCTCCTTTGGGACCTGTGCAGGATATGTAGGGGTAAAACAAAATATTATTATTATTATTATTATTATTATTATTATTATTATTATTATTTAATGTGTTTATAAGCTCAGTCATAGGCTTCTTTTCCGTAAGTGTGTGTAGTAAGTACGCTGTGCATGCAAGGGTTTGTGCAGTGGGAGCTTGTTATGTATCCTTCCGACTAATTTAATTAAGTTACCAGAAATAGAATCGTGTTCCTTATTATTTAATCAAGAACTTTAAGCTATGACAGTGCGTTGAAACAATACTTATAATACATGTGTCCTCAGAGCTCAATAAAATGACAGGCAGGAACAAAACAAAAATAGATTATCTTATAAAATACCTCTAGTTAAGTATTAAAGTATTAAAGGTGCTCTGCAGTAGTTGTTAAAGTCAGTCCATAAGCTTTAGAACATCTAGAAATCTTCTATTAATCCTCCATTCTTGTCTAAGATATTTATTCACCCTGTAATTCGTAAGCATTCTGCATCAGCCCCGGATATTCAATTTACAGCCATAGCTTCAATCAAAGGTAAATAAAGAACACTTGTACTTCTAATGAGTTCTAAACGTAAACAGAGTCGATACAGCGCCGAAGATTGAGACCATTCATCACTTAGTCTGCGAGATTTCCCAAGTTCTCGGCTAAATCAGAGAAGCCAATTTCTTTCCAGCTGACTGAAGCCTGAATAATTGGGCTGGTGGATGAAGATTGACAGGGAATGAAAGCCGGTTATTAATATGGACTGAACCGTGGCAGATTGTTTATTAGAGGCTTGTCATTGTTTACCATTAAAATGGATCGGCGATGACTTTCAGAGCCCGGAGAAAGACCCAAGCTGGATTGAGGATCAGCGCTTCTTGATGTACGTCTGGTTTTTCTATTTCCTACCTGTGTGTATATTCATCTCATGATGTCGGTCCAGTTTTGAAAGGTCTGGTGAAAGAGATTCTTAGAAAAAAAGCAAAAGCAGGAGTTATAGTGAAAGGGCAAACCCCGTACCGACTTATCATTACCTTATAATCGACCCAGAGAAGCTCCCGGTGTGTTCACACTCAATGATGTAAACTCAATGATGAGTCTTGTAACACAAACTGAAACTAAGACACAGAAACCTAAAGGCTGTTTAAATTAAAGCAACTCGAGCTTGTGTATAATGACAGTATCTTCCACACCTAACATGATTTTTTTAGACGCTGTTGATTGTTCCAACTTTCACCACTGACAAAGTGCTTACTGATCAATTACCGTCGCTTTTGCAGCTCCTGTATTTTCGTTCTGCCTCTCCACTGGCATGATTCATCCTCAGAACAAGACTAAAAAGTGAAAACACTGTTTGATTTTGTCTTCTGTTGTTCCCTCTTGTCCTCTGAAACACTTTTACTCGCTTTTAAAATGTTCAGGCTCAGGATGATTTTAAGAAAAATAAAAGTAATATTGACAATTAATAATAAATTATGTTTGAGTAAAAGCTTAAACTTGATGTGTAATTATAGAGCTCCTAAATCAAATTATGGTGTCACGCTCTTGAAGCTGAAATGTTTTTTTCTTCTCACATCAGACTTGAAAACACTGAACAGCTTTTCACGAAAAATAAAAACGTATATTAATGCCATCTTTGTCCTTCTCCTGTTTAATCGGAGCCTGTTCTAATTTCTGCATTGTTAAAATCAGGCTGACCAATCAGAGCTCGGTCGCCGGGCAGAACAGCTCATCAAGAGCTTATAGGACGAGCAACAGGCTGCCTCTAAATAAACATGGATATTAAAGAAAAGATCTGGTGGAATAGAACTGAAATGCTGGAGAATGATGGAGATAAAGCTCACAGGGACTGGATGGAACTGTGGAACCACAGTCCAGTACCTTAAAGGGGTCAAAAGCGAGAGGAAAGGGGCAAGAGGCTCAGCAATGGGAGCCAGTGCTCCACTGATCTACCGAGTCACTCAGGTTTGATTCTCACCTCGATCCAAGAGAGGTCTGAGGTTTAGGAAGAAGATTCACTTCTTTGGACCAGTATAAAGTCCAGCAGGCTCCCCTGGCACAAGGGGCACACAGGTCAGCCGGCATCATTAAAGTTTGTAGAGTTTTCAGTCCCAGTGCTTGTCTGGACTTCAAGCCAGAGGTTGATGGGCTTTTCTGTAACCAGAAATGGTTAATATTATTTATTTAATCACCTGCCAAATGTAAATGCGTTCCCGTGATTTGCAGTTCGTCAGCTGTAAGCAGCAAAGATGCTAAAGTCTGCTGTATGATGTTTGGATTTTTATTTATTGCACAGTTATAGGTTATAAAACATCCATGGCAGGAAATGCAGCAAATCTCATAAAATGAGAAACACACAAGCAGACCACATTTTTTTCCTTCTCTCCCTCTTCAGGTTTATTTTACAAAGAACAAAGCCTTTTACAAAGGCCTAACTCTTCCGAGAAGAGGCGGCAGATTAATTCCTGTGTGAAGTCCCATAAGCAATGTGAGAGCCTCTGTGATATTGGATGGAGAGCTGGCGGAGGCCGCAGTCGCTCCTTTCCCCATTTTTTTTACTGCCAATTATCCGTTGCGAGTCCTTTCATCATATCAAGATGACAGTCATGACCGTAGTGGACTGTAGACACCTGTGTTTCTGAGAAGCAGAGCTGTGAGAGGAGGGACCTTGGAGGGAAACAATTCATGCCAGCAAACTCAATAAAGTCCAAACGTGAAAGATTTATCCTCCAAAACAAAGGCGGCAGCGGAAGAAGAATAGTGCGTGCTGACAACCTTGAGACCCGCGATGAATAAAAGCTTCAGAGAACAAAACAGAAACATTTCTATGATATTCTGTACCTTTAATGGACTCTTACAGATGTTTTCTGTTTATGGATAATAATAATAATAATAATAATAATAATAATAATAATAATAATAATAATAATAATATAATAATAATAATAAAAATAATAATAATAATGATAATAATAATAATAATAATAACAACAACAACAACAAAGTATATTTTCCTTTTAATTTTTGAGCTTGAACAAAAAATAACATGCAGGAATATTGGAGACAGAAACAGGGTGCAAACCCAAAAAAGAAACTACACTTTAGAAAGAAAATGCAAAAAAAGAAAATTAGCAACCCACACCTACCAATATTTTTAAGCAGCTTTATAGAGAAATAATTCCAAAGGTGTTTAGAATAAGCAAACCTGGTAACTGTGACAGGAACGACAGACTTCTGCTCTTTAACTCTTGCCTCTGCTCGTGTTCAGTGGCTGTTTATGGCTGCAACGTCTCGAGTTAAAATAATAATATAAAAAAATAATAAATAAATAATAATAATAATAATAATAATAATAATAATAATAATAATAATAATAATTATCCTCATGATAACAAAAACAACAACAACAACAACAATAATAATAATAATAATAATAATAATAATAATAATTATTATTATTATTATTATTATTATCCTCATGATAACAACACTATTAATAATAATAATAATAATAATAATAATAATAATAATAATAATAATAATGTATATTTTCCTTTTAATTTTAGAGCATGAACAAAAACAACTTGCAGGGATATTGGAGAGAGAGACAGAAAAAGAAACTAAAAACAAACTAATAAAAAACCTGCCAACAGGAACTACCAATATTTGCAAGTGACGTTATAGAGAAATAATACAAAGTCGGTTAGAATAAACAAACATGGCAACTGTGACAGGAACAATGAGTTTCTGCTCCTTAACTCCCGCCTCTGCTTGTGGCCCCACAGCATTGATTGGCTGTTTATGGCTACAACGTCCATTATGGCTACAACGTCCATTATAATTTATTATAATTGTTAAGACCTTGGTCATTAAAGTAAAGTGGATGGTGGTTAAAATGCGGTTAGCTGTATTATTAAAATACATCTTAGTAGTAGTAATAATAATAATAATAATAATAATAATAATAATAGTAAAAAATGAATTGCAAGTGGTCGGATATGTATGTAATTTGAAATCAAAACATAAAATAATGGTAACATTATATTGAGATATATCAAAAACGCGACGTGCATCACAGCTATTCACCACCTAACTGTCAGATTTAAGCAGTAATTTTGGGATTTTAGTTGTATTTTACCCAGCAGTAAGCATAACAGTTTGGTGCAGACCTTCTGATCAGATCGTCTGCGTTGTGAAGTCTTCATCCTTCCATTCTTCCAAGGTTCAGTTCATCCGCCGCACTGATGGACCGTCTGACACTTTTATTGTTGTTTTAACGCGGTCGAGCCGTGACTGGTGCGTGTGGGCTGCATGTGCCATGTCTGCTGGCGGTAATCGGATCGGATTGGAACAAAACATGACATATATGGGCCTTTAATACAGTGCAGGAAGTCTGTTCCAGTTTCTGTGCTGAGGATGTAGCAGTGGAGGTGATTTACAGATCTGCTGTGCTGGAGTGACACCGCTAGATGGATGGGTGGATAAACAGATTCAGCTTAGGGCAGTGTTAAATTGTCTGATAGCCTGAGGGAAGAAAGAGCCGCGAGAGAGCTCCATCTGGAGAGAGCAGCAAGCTGTGTGGAGAAGATATACACCGGATATTTAGGTCTTTATATTGATTAATAATAAAGAGACGACGCTTTATGTATTCTCAGTATTGTCGTGGATGTACAGGGGCAAAAGGGGCGCAGTTAGGACGAAGAAGATATAAAGAAAAATCTTTACTCGCTTCTCACTATGCTTTCAAATCAGGCTTGTTATGTTAGCTTCTATGAATCTTTTTATTTGTTTAGGCCTTTTCACGGACAAAAACAATGTACATCAACTTTTGAAGAAGAACACATGTATATTATCGCCGTCCTTCACACCCAGTCCGAACCTGATGGTAAAATGTTTAATCGGAACCTGTTCCTATTCTGGTCATGATCACAAAAACACAAACCAGAGCTTCCTGCACTCATCTTCACTAATCACACACCCAAGCTGACGATGTGAAAAAGACACGGTGAAATCTCCAACACATTAAGAGAAGGGAAATTAAAGAAAGCAAGAGGACGGAGAGTTTTCAGAGAGTTTGCCCAAGCGTTGGTGCGTAGTCATGCTCAACACTCTGAGTGTAAAGCTTATAAAGTCGCTCTAACCCTTTTAATGTTCAGCCTAATGCATTCTACTCCCAAAAATAATCATACACACGTCAGACTGTTGGTATTAATCAGACACTCGAGGTTTGTCCATGTCCCCGAGACACTGAATTCTATTTCTGTCCTGAATATTAGAGGAATATTAAAAACTATATAATATTTTAAAAGAATAACTGGTGTAAAAATGGCTGAGCTGCAGTTTCAGCTGCAGAGAGTCAATGAAAACTATAGTTTGATTATTAATACTTCTGCCACCTCTGTAAGCATAAGCACTAGTGGATCAGAGGGTAAAGTCAAAAGGGGGGAAATAAAACAAAAGGGCTCAGAAAAAAAATGGTGTCTGTAAACAAAATGGAACTCAAAATCAAAATCTCTCCAAACTCTTAAAGGTTTTCATCAAATAAGCGCTCTCTTTGATTAAATTAAGTATTTATTTATTTACTTTCTTTCCTTTTCAGTTCTTTTTGCCCCCAACTTGTTTTTTTTTGTCGCTTTTCACTGTTTGCAGATCTGCACAATCTCCTTTCTTTTCCTTTGTCTTTCTTTTCTCACAGACACAAACAATCAGACATTTTACCCCCAGCATCTCATATAAAGAAGCCGTGCCAGATCCAGAAGAAGAAGGCTGGATCCAGAGCAGTTTAAATAGCATCTCAGCCAGGTGCAGCTCATAATGAGCTAACCCATGTGACCTCTGTGCTGTGGCTTCTGGGAAATGTAGTTCGCAGCGCTGCTTTATTTACAGAAGAACACATCTCAGTGTCTACTGGACAGCGCACTATTAGTTTGCTCTGCAGTGGGAATGAGGAACATGCCTGACTGCACAAACTTCAATAAATCAGAGCCAGCAAGCCTTACGATGTATTTGCAATATTTAGAACTCATAAAGATAAAATAATAAGATGTGTTTTTATATTAGGTAACGCATCTAACTGCAGCTCCAGTAGAGAGACAAAATAACCGTGCCGCTATGGCTGGAGGGTATAATGAAGTGATCACCGATTCCTACTTTAACGCAGCTGCACCTGCAAAAGGAAAAGGACAACGGACATGACGAGGGAATAATGAAATTACAAATATTATGGCAAAACACCAGCAAATTACCTTCGACCCGCATGAAAATAAAGTCCTGGAACCGTTTCAGTTTGAAATAATGGACTCTTGAATGGAATCCACAGGGTAAAACCTATTAGTCTTTAATAAATGATTAAATTAAGGGCCTGGTAGTAGACTCAGACTTTTATCCTCGGCTGATTTGATTTGTATCTCTGCCGTGCACGAGGTCGGGATTGCAGCGGCGGATCGGATGGGTGGATATATGGATGGAGCCGGACGAGCCCGAGCTCTGACCGGAAGGCTGAATGCTGGTGTGTCTCTGTGCAGCATCACTGCTCATCGGCGTGAAAGTGTGTGTTAAATAACAGACCTTCATTCCCCAAGGGAGGCACCGAAAGGGCATACGCTGCTCTCGTAGGGAGGTTCAGGGACAGGAAGTCGCCCCTATCTACGCATGACCTCCTCAGACCTGGAAGGTCTGGACTGAAACTCCTCCATCACTCCCCCCTGAGGACCTTCATCCAAAAGCCCCTCTGACATGCTGCCATCCCAGGAGATGAAAAATAAATAAATCTACTTCATGCTGGAGCAGACCCAGTCCCACCCCAGGCAGAAAGCTCCACTTATTCTGACCTTGAGTGTGGAGAAGGACCCGAGGCTCTCACGTCGCGGAAAGCAGGGTCACGTTGGCACCCGGCTTCAAAATAACCTCTGGACTTGTGCCTGCCTCTGCTGCACACTTTATCGTTTTCTAAAATATGTTTTTTTTATAGATGCATCCCAATGAATGTGAGGCAAATTTTGGATGCATTATGTCTTACGTTTACAATATGAGCCCAAGATATGTCATGTTTTGTAAATAAACAATCATTCCTGCATTTCAGGCCTGCAAAACATTCCAAAAAAAGTTAATAATAAAGCATTTAAAACTTTGTAATGTTTCCGTTCTTTCTCTTAACACTTAAAAGACGTTTTAACACCGATGATAGCGAGTGATTAGTGTTTCAGGTCTTGTTCTGTTCCGTTCTTCCTGCAAACACGTCTTAAGCTGTAGAGCAGTACTGTTTCTGTTTCTAAATTCTCCACCCATTCTCTAGTGGGGGCAGATCAGGACTGCAGGCGGGCCAGTCCAGAACCCGTACCCTCTTCTTCCACAGCCGTGCCTTTGTACTGTGTGGAGCATGTGGTTTTGTTTTGTGTTTTGTCTTGTTGATAAATGCATGGACGTCCCTGATAAAGATGGCGTCTTGAAGGCAGCTCATGTTGCTCTAAAATCTCAGTGTACTTTTCTGCATTAATGCTGCATCACAGAAGTGGAAATGACCTTTACCAAGGGCCCTGACCCGACCCCATACCATGCCAGATATATTTCTTCCAAACAATATCTGTTATACTGATGGGTCTGAGCACAATCCCTGTTTCCACTGTATGATGGTCCATCCCAGATGCCTCCGAGCCCAGAGAAGTCGAGTTGCTTCTGGACATGGTTATAACATAAGGCTTCTTTTTAGCACAGTAACGTTTTAAGTGGTATCTGTGAATGTAACTCTGTATTGTAGAGCTTGAGAAAGGTTTGATAAAGGAATCCCTTGCCCATGTGGTTCTATCAGCTATTGATGAATGATGGTTCTTGATGCAGTGCCGTCTGAGGGAATGGAGATCAACCCTCTTCAGATTAGGCTTTTTGGGAAATTCCTCCAGATTCCTTGAATGGTTTAATGATATTATGCTCTGTAGAGGGAGAAATGTATAAATCCCTTCCAGTCTTTCTTTGAGGAACATTGTTTTTAAACATTTCACATTTTCATACACATTTGGTGACAAACTGGAGATCCTCTGATCATCTCAACTCCTCAAAGACTCAGCCTTGCATGGATGCTGCTTTTGTACCAAATCGTGATTATAATCACCTGTTTGAGAATACCATTGCTCCTGCTTAATGCTGGACCTCAGGCCGCAAAGTTGATGTTTACCAGGATATTTTCTGGTAGCACCTTGAGAAGATCAATCCTGCAGCGATGGAGGAACCCGTATCTCCTCTCTCATACACTTTCACTCAGAGATGAAGACGTGTGGAGAGAAATGAGAGCAGGGTGAAGCGATGCACGTTTGGGGATATCTAATTCCTGTTTTCTTTCCAGATAACGGCGTGTTGTTCTAGGCTTTGTTATCTGCGCTGTTCACCCATGGGATGATTAGTATAACAAATGCAAACCTGCCGCACTTCAAAACAGCTTCGGCTTCTCTTTGAAGATGGAAACAGACTTCGGGCTAAAAAATAAAAGAAGGGAAACAAACAAAAAAAGAAGTGGCAGAGCCACGTGACCAGGCTGATTAGTTTGTAGTAGCAGGGCCTGTGATTGCTGGAAAGTGAGTGGGAAGCGAATTTGCGAGCGAGCCCACGTTTAACCGAGATATCTGATCCATTATGCGTTGTTTGCATCCGCGCTGACGCTGAGAATAATAAATATTGCATCGGCTCAGAGTCTCCTAATTCACTCTCCTACACCACCAGTTCATAACTTTCTCGACGGGGAAGCAGAAGATCTCCTGCAGCTCGTACGCCTTCTCCTGAGCACCGGGCAACTCCACAGAGACACGCCAACAAGATGCGAAAAGTCACGTTCTTACACAGTTTACACAAAGTTCGAGGCTGGGATTCTGTCAGGCAGCCAAATAAACATCTCCATCTCTGCAAACCTCCCAGGATGATCATGGGAAAGAGAAAAATGGACAAAGCATATAGCAACCAGATATCAAGAACATACAGCCTGATTAAAACCCTTTCACCCTGCCAAGGCTCTGACCCTTCGGGGAATGGATCTCCACAAGACCTCCAAAGGTTTCCTGTGGGTATCTGGCATGAAGACATTAGCAGAATTCAGGGTTCTGGCTTATTTGTCCAGCAAATCCCATAGACGCTCGGTCAGATTGAGATCTATGGAATTTGGAGGCCAGGGCAACACCTTGAACATCATTCCTGATCTGAAAGTGGCCAGATCATTACTGGATTTACTTTAGCAGCTCGGGTTACTCAGTGGTAAGAGCCAGCTGCTGGAACTGGCTCTTAAAATGATTTGATATATCGGAAACAAGTAGCCTAACTTACAGCAAAGCAAAAGCTACCATTTACAGCAGCTGGTTTTCACCAAGCCATCAGAGCTGAAAAAAGAATGTAGTTTGACTTTAGATTCTACTAGTTACACATTATTTATTTTTAAAGCAATAACATCTCTGTTTGTATGTAATAGTATATAATGTAATGAGTCGATTATTTATTAATGCCTTGTTTATTCGTTTTGATTGTTAGCAGTGACGGTTCTAGGTTGAGTGGTGCCCTGGGCAACCCCACCTTTTCGGCATTCTCTGCCCACCCCAAAGGTTAGACAAACTTAGGCACTTTCGTCACTTAAACACATTCAAACACATTAGAAACACACACCATGAGCTTTATTTAATACGGTATGAAAAACACACATAAAACAGAGCACAAAGAAACACATACCAATATAGTGACCATCAGGCTGTGCTGCCTTCTGGAACTGGGACCAGTACAGGGGCGCTAGTGGAGAACATGACAAAGTGCACTGACTACGAAAAAGATAATTGAGCCACATTCATTTATTGTGTTAATTTACTGACCCTACATGCACATCACTATTCCAATTTTTGTGTGTGTAATGCCACCCGAGTCAAATGCCTCCCTGATTGGCTGCCCATGTTGCCCATACCTAAATCCGCCACTGACTGTTAAGGCTGATTTTTGTACAATTTTCGTCTGAGGTAGGATTTTGTTTTAGTTACATTTTTGTATGATTTTACTTGGTTCTGTTATATTCTGTTTTAATTTTTAATTGATTGTTCATAATAATAATAATATTATTATTATTATTATTATTATTATTATTATTATTATTATTTTGCCCTTGCTTTTTCTGACTATTCATAATTGCTTTACAAATTAGTTTGCATTTACATTTTACATTTCGCCCCCTCACACCTGGGGTATGTTGGTTGCACGGTGGCGCGTCGCCTCAGAGCTGCAGAGATGCCTCTGGGGAGTTGCATGTTCTCCCCGTGTCTGCTTGGGGTTTGTTTTCCCTTGCACATTCCAACTGGGTTAATTGGTCACGCTAAACTGGCCCAGTATGACTGGCATCAATGTAACCTTGATCTGGTTGTGAATAGGCGTCACTGCTGATGCAAAGTTAAATAAATAAATACACTATAAATAAATGAACACTTGCTCATGTTTTCCAACAAGACAGCGTAAACAAAGCTGAATGTATTGTTCTATAAGCAGACCTGCTATTGACCTTGTCATTGTCTTTATATATCGGCGTGCTGTTATTAAAACCTTTCCGTGTTCACAGTCCGGCGTCCTGAACCTTCCGGAAGATGGACCTGATATTTACTCGTTTATATCAGATAAGTAAAATGTAATTCCGCTGTGCAAATACGTGTGAAATTAAATACACAGTAAAGGACAGCTTTAGAGTCGCTGGATTTATCGGAGCTCTGTTTACTTTACAATATTATAGCATGTGTGGCTAAAGAGAGAGAGAGAGAGTGAGAGAGAGAGAGAGAGAGAGAGAGAGAGAGAGAGAGAGAGAGAGGTGCCAATACTTTCCATGTAGGTTGGAGGCATGAAGTCCATTTTGGTGGTCGCTCGACCAGGAAGAAGACTGGCATCTCTCTGATGGACCTCAAACAAGCCTGAGAGATAGCAGGGGTTCGTCTGAATGTCATGGATCATGGTAGGTATATTTATTTAAAGTAAACGGTCTGATGTAATAATAATAATAATAATAGCAATAATTGGATCCCAGTTTGACCAAGGTTTTAAATATTGTCTAGGATCAGAAACAACCCTTAATGCCAGGGGTATGACCTGATACCAGTCACTCTTGTAACAGCATTGTTCGGGGAGAGATTGAGAAAGTTCAAGGCATTACCATGGCCTCCTTTTTATTTCTGTATTATTGTACTGATTAGAACTGTTACTGTTCCATTGTTGTAAGGGATTTTGGGTCAAAACCCGAATACTAAAAGCATTACAAACTCCACCATGTTCTCAGCAGGAACGACTGAACTCACCAAAAATCCTTCTGTCTTCAGGAATAAGTCATCGTTAGACATCTTCACTGTCAAACCTCACTTTAGAGCAGATGGAAGAGAGACGAAAGCCAAAGAAATCTATATTCTTAAAAGCGAAGAGCTTCAGACCTGAAATGTGTGGTCAAGTAGATCAAGCACAGAGACATAGAGAGTGAGAGAAACACTAACACACCTGTCACACACTCAGTCTGTGAACTCTGACATGAAGCCTGGGAAAAGATCGGCTTTGTGTTTGTGAGGAGAAATTCAGCATGGAAGCTAGAACTGTAGTACTGGAGTCGGGGCTACAGCCATCACAGAAGTGGAAATGACCCTTACCAAGGGCCCTGGCCCGACCCCATACCATGCCAGAGCCTTTTGGACCTGTTCCTCATAAAAGTCTGGATGATCCTTATCGCCTTTTGTCCAAAAAATAAATATCTCAAATACTGATTGGTCTCTGAGCCCAGAGAAGTCGACATCCCTTCTGGACATGGTTATAACATAAGGCTTCTTTTTAGCACAGTAACGTTTTAAGTGGTATTTGTGAATGTAACTCTGTATTGTAGAGCTTGATAAAGGTTTGATAAAGGAATCCCTTGTCCATGTGGTTCTATCAGCTATTGATGAATGACGGTTCTTGATGCAGTGCCGTCTGAGGGAGCGGAGATCACCCCTCTTCAGTTTAGGCTTTTCAGGGAATTCCTCCAGATTCTGAATCATTTAATGATATTATGCTCTGTAGAGGGAAAAATATATAAATCCCTTCCAGTCTTTCTTTGAGGAAGGTTGTTTTTTTTTCTATTTCACATTTGTTGATAAACTGGAGATCCTCTGATCATCTTTACTGCTCAAAGACTGCTTTTGTACCAAATCATGATTATAATCGCCTGTTTGGAATCACATCATCATTTCATTTTTTACCTCATTGCTAGCCCTAAATTGTCCTCATTCCAAATTATTTTGGAATGTGTCGCCGGCCTGAAATGCAGGCATGGATGTTTATTAACAGAAAAAAAAGAATATTCTTGGGTTTATACAAAGCAATGAAGTAAAAGTCAAAGTAAATGTAAGGAACACGGCATATATTTTTGGGGTTGTATTATTAATTAATATATCATGTATAATGGATGTAAAGTGAATTACAAACTACTTTAATGTTTCCATTTTCTTCTTTTTATTCTTGCATAATGAAAAAGTCTTCCCGTAACAATGGAGATCATGCATCCTGCATTCTTACGCTTATTCTCCGGAGTGTGAACAGCAGAACCATGTGAGCGTGTGGATTGTGGCGGAAACTAAACGCCTGTGGTAATAAAATGAAGTATTGAGGGAAGGTTATTCCTCCTTTTAAGTGCTAATTGTTCTGTCAACAGTATCTATGTGCCAGGGACCTAACGGGCATGCATCCATTTTGCTTTCGTTCCAAGCAGATGTGTGGTCTCGCTGTTGCTTGTGTGTCTCAGTATGTGTGTGTGTGTGTGTGTGTGTGTGTGTGTGTGTGTGTGTGTGTGTGTGTGTGTGTGGTCGCCGAGCTTGCGCTTGCGCATTGTAATTAGAGGCGCCTTGTTTATCTTCATGACCTACCAAATTTGGGAGACAGACAGAACAGAGAGCCAGCACACACACACACACACACACACACACACACACACACACACACACACACACCCACACAGAGTATGATTAGTCACATCGGAGCCAGTAAGCAGGATTCCTCTTCATGCCAGCGTCGATAATGAGAGCCACTGAGCTTTATGGTTTCTAAGGTCAAAGCATGTAGCAGCATTTAGATCTTTCTACCCGAAGGTCGTATGAAGGTCGGTCTGATCTCCCCTATCAGACTGAAATGCTAATGCAAAGCCGGGAGAGGCAGGGTGACGGGGTGAGAAGTGTTCAGAAAGGTCAACAGGTGTGAAACCTACAGACCTCACCGTTCTAAGAACACAACCGATTCATGAGCAGGCTGGCACCAAGTACAGGGGTATTATCCGGTGAGGCATTTGGGACGGGATCAGCACACGTTCCAAAAAAGTTGAGACGGAGGCAATTTAGGTCTAGTAATGAGGAAAAAATAAAATCCGCTCCCTCAGATGGCACTGCATCAAGAATCGTCGTTAATCAATAGCTGATAGAACCACATGGACAAGGGATTCCTTTATCAAACCTTTATCAAGCTCTACAATACAGAGTTACATTCACAAATACCACTTAAAACGTTACTGTGCTAAAGAGGAAGCCTTATGTTATAACCATGTCCAGAAGGGGCGTCGGCTTCTCTGGGCTCGGCGGATCTGGGATGGACCATCACGCCTAAAGCATGGCTTTCCTGATGATGATTGGTCAACCTCTAACTGAAGCTGCGCTGGACGGATATAGGAAGAGCACGGCTAAGGCTGAGTTAGCTGGTTCAATGTATAAAGGATTTATGATGTTACTTTAGATAAGAGTCCCAATACCTTTGGTCACATATGTGTATGTGTGTGTAATCCGCTGATATTTAAGCATCGCAGCAACGGCGATGTTTATTAACCCAGGCTAATCAATTCCCTTAAGCGGGCGTGTTGTGACATTTGGTGAAGGACGCATCTATCAAAGAGAACGCATCTTAAACAAGCAACGGAAAAACGGATTCCGATGAGCGTATCTCAGGTTTGTTCAGCTGCATGTTTACCCCCGTGAGAACCCGCAGCCCGTCGATACGGCAAACACTCTGCAGCCGTGATTAAATTATCACTCATCCCTCCGTGCTCTCGTCGATACCGAGGACCTGCTGAAATCCGGTTAGGACTCTGTAAATTAATATTTACCTGCAGGTTGCAAACACAACACGATTGATCAGCCGATATCCTTCAGGGACATTCTGGAATTAAGATGGTTTCTTCGATCCCTCACCCTGCACGTAAGCGCTCGGAGCCACGTCCGGAGAAGTTCAGAACAAAGTTACACTGTGGATTATAAGACATGAGACTTTACTGCATCATAAGGCATTACATAAAGATATGAGAAACGAAATATGAGAGCAATTTTTTAATTGTCTATATCTGTCATTTAGCAGACACCCTTTTCCAGAGCAACTTACTACTTATACAGTCTTACAATCCAAGCAATTGTGGGTTAAAAGTCTTGCTCAAGGATCCAACAGTAACAGCTTGGCAGAGGTGGGATTTGAACCCTAGACCTTTTGGTCCATAGTCCTGTACCTCAACTTCTAAGATAATCATGTCCCTACTATGTTAATATGTTTTTTACAGTTTCTGTTCTTTCTCTGCTTAGCTGAGAATAAAATCCAATTTTAGGCAAATGGCACAGCACTGCAGGGACCCGGGTTTGAGTTTAGGTCATGTTCTCAGGCTGGGTCAAGCTGGTTAAAGTCCGGAAAACAGGAAACAGTTTTTATAACAATTTCCATTATGAAAGCCCTTAGGTAACACTTGAGACATTTTTTTCTGCAGCACACTTAACTTTAAGACATTTGTAAGACTTCTTTGAAGGTTTTAGGTCTGCATTTCTTTGCTTCTTCTGTCCTTGAGTTTCAGAGTTTCTCGAGTCGCATAGATGAAGTTACGCCTCTTTTGTCCGTAACATCACAAAAATCGAATCTGTTGAAAGTGCGGCTTCAAAGTTAGTGTGCATTCTGTTTGGTGTTGATAGAGCAGGTACAAATAAAGATATGGCCATAAAAATTCAATAGTTGCTGATAATTGTTTTGAGTCCTCAAAGGGTTGTTGTGTGCGTTTATGGTCGGGGTCCAGCGTGTCCGGTACGACAAAGTGCGCCTTGAAAAAGTAACAACGATACCAGAAATCAAAGTGAAATTGGTTAAGCCTCAAAGGATTAGGAGAGCTCTTATCAAAACGCAAAATGACTTTTTGATTTGACACAGCTACAGGTAAATTAAATCGCACTCTACCTTTGTCGTAGCGCATTCGCAGGTTTCCTAAAACATTTCCCTACTTAATAAAAAGCATCCTTCCATCATTCTGAGCGCAGCCCCCATCGAGGGTGACTGACATGCGCTGAGAAAAGCGGATATTATGTATTACCCATCAGGATTGCAAAAGCGTTGCATCACATCCTGAATGGCTGAGAGCGTACCGAAAAAGTGAAGGAAGCTGTCAGGCCGCGAACAATTGAGACAAATGCATTTCTACATCGGCGTCGTTAGGAGACGTCGCCGAAGTTCGAATTACTCTCTGCTCGAGCTGGATAAAATTCCTCTGCCCATAGCCGTATTATGCCTTTCTCTGGACGTGTTAAATACGTAAAGACTGCAGATGCTCGCTCGCGTAACTACCGGCGTATGAAAAGTCACAAACGGATAGGTTCTTCTCGTCGTAGAGACGTGAGTTGATGTTACTCTCGTATCAGCGGTAGAGAAAGATTATTAACCAAAGTTTTTAACCGCCAACATGCACAGGAGAATGAACATAATCCAATTTTGTTAATTATCTATAGCTATATCTACTGTATATTATCATTAAAATGATCAGACTGTGGGATTCAGTCCTTCTAGTCGAGGAACAGGATTTCCCAATATCTGTTTATTATACAGAAAAATAAAACGCTGAGAAAAACTGAGAAAAAAGAAAGAAACGTGAAGGTTCTGAGTCAGAAATGTTAGAGTTCTAGATCATCAGCATCTCGGTCGGGTTAATCAGAGCTGGGCTTAACAGATCCATGAATGGAGCTCCAATCAGCCGGGGATGGTGATTAATGAGAGATGCCGAGTTTAACACCAGCAAACGCCGTTAAAGAAATCAGAACGAAGGAGCTGCTGATGCTGTATAACTCTCCCGGAACATTTCTGGCTGCTCATTAAGAGCTTCATCTAACTCATTTAAATACAAACAAACATTTTCAAAGCCAGTAGATTTTATAAACTCATAATTTATGTCAGCAGTTCTGACTACTCCATCAGTTGGTCCATATCCACTGTTCTACCATTACATACGAACTCGTTCTGACATTTTCATTGTGTTTTCTTTGCAATATTACGTATAAAAAAAAAATGCTTGTTTTTATGGATTTTAATCTCATCGCCAAATAACTATGTTCCAAACCAGGGCCTACATGAAAGCGGGAGATCTGGGATGCCTCTCCCAAATAATGCCCCTCCCCACAGATGTTGAGTAACTTGAGTTGTTGAGTTCCCCTCAACGAGCAGAAACCTGTTCAGGTGGAGGTTTAAGCTTCTTATCATTTTTGCTTCGTTCGTAGACGTGTTTCTCCTCCATATGTTCACGTGAGGCTTCATGCACCCTCCTCAATGACAAAGTGTGTCGTTCATTATCATACACACACACACACGCGCACACACACACACACACACACACACACACACACACACACACAGCTGGTCAATAATCCCTCTCTGTCTCCATCGTGGATGTGTGTAAACCATTCTGAAGAAAGAGCTGAGCTTGGAGATGTGCTGAACCCTGTGGAGCACATCTGTGCATCCTGTCTCCTCTACCCCCTCCTAAAGCTGCTGAAACACACACACACACACACACACACACACACACACACACACACACAGGTACAACATTAATGTATCAGGGCTGTGGCTGGTCCCCCTGTGTTCACATTGCCTCTGAAGTGACATCGTACATTATGGAACACGACCTCAGCAGAGCGGGACATCCAGATAAAGCCACATTTCCCATCATGCACCGCTGCAGAGAGCAATTAACATCTCATCACTTTAAAACCCAACATATTTCATGTTTTTTAATAAACACCCATTCCTGCATTTCAGCTGCAACACATTCCAAAACAAGTTGGACGGTAAAGCGTTTACCACTTTGTGTCAGGTCTTATTTTTTTCCGTTCACCCTGCAAACACGTCTTAAGCTGTGGGACAGTATTGTTTCTGTTTTTAAATTCTCCACCCATTCTCTATTAGCACAGGTCAGGACCGCAGGTGGGCCAGTCCAGTACCCGTACCCTCTTCTTCCACAGCCGTGCCTTTGTAATGTGTGCAGCATGTTGTTTGTCTTGTTGATAAATGCATGGACATCCCTGATAAAGATGGCGTCTTGAAGGCAGCTCATGTTGCTCTAAAATCTCAGTGTACTTTTCTGCATTGATGCTGCATCACAGAAGTGGAAATGACCTTTACCAAGGGCCCTGACCCGACCCCATACCATGCCAGAGCCTGGCTTTTGGACTTGTTCCTCATAACAGCCTAATATTTCTTCCAAATAAGCTCTGCTATACTGATGGGTCTGAGAACAATCCCCGTTCCCACTGGGTGATGCTCCAATCCCGGATGCCTCCGAGCCCAGAGAAGTCGAGCCACTTCTGGACATGGTTATAACATAAGGCTTCTTTTTAGCACTGTAACGTTTTAAGTGGTATTTGTGAATGTAACTCTGTATTGTAGAGCTTGATAAAGGTTTGTTAAAGGAATCCCTTGTCCATGTGGTTCTATCAGCTATTGATGAATGACGGTTCTTGATGCAGTGCCGTCTGAAGGAGCGGAGATCACCCTTCTTCAGTTTAGGCTTTTTAGGAAATTCCTCCAGATTCCTTGAATGGTTTAATGATATTATGCCCTGTAGAGGGAGACATATATAAATCCCTTCCAAACTTTCCTTTCTTTATACTGTCCCAACATTTGTGTCCTCGTTGACTTTTCCATACCCCCTCGTTCCACCACACGCCAGGTGATCAATAGAACAAACAAGCATGGATTGATACCACACAGTCTGAACTTCATGGTCCTATTAATAACCCCCGAGACAATTCGATGGAGTAATGATTCTGCTGAAGGCGTTTGGTACGAGCTCCAGGCTGTAATCCATACATCTGCTAATGCTGCTGAACATGTCCACATCTGCATATTAATTGTCTTGCATTTGTTTTCAGAGCGATACAAGTATTAAGAAAAATGCCTTCATTAGCTGCATTCGGGCAGCGCGCAATTCTGATGGTTAGGAAAAGCTCCCAAAGTTTCTCATCGTGCCCCAGTGCCAAGACCTATGAATATTTTCCGAGATGCTCGATTTTGACATAAGAGGGAGAGAACCATGTTACGGGAGCTCTAGCATGTAGATATTTCACATATGCTCGACTTAATTTGACTCTCAGTGAAGACGAAGTGCTTAAAAATTACCTAATTAAATGCTCCGCTCTCTTCTGCACATGAGACTAAATGCAGAAGGATTCAATTATGGTTTGTAGGTTTTTGTCTTTATTTCCATAATGCAGGCTTTAATGTAATTGCTTCACTAAGAGCAGCGTTCGTATTTATCATTTGAAATTCAGACGGGTGCCTTTGCAAAGTTGCTGACAAAATTGAAATCCGCCAAAGTGCTACGCAAAGCTGTTTCACCATATTTAATTAGGCGAAGAGGATGGTATGAGTAAAACAGGCGTACGGATGCTTCATAATTGTCACAGTGAGACGCTGTTCGGTTCTGAGACGTTTTAATGTGCCTTTGACATCAAATTCTGCACACGCACCATCATTATGTGAGTGTAAATGCTTTATTTTTTTTCATTTAAGTATTATTTGAGTATAATGTTTAACATTAGAGCGCCGCCCTTCTGGCAAAGTCTCTATACACACATATTTAGCGCTCTCAATCAGGGGGGTAACTATGCAGACTTTGGATGCATGCTGCTTAGAAACCACTGTTTTAAAGTAAAACTCAATCTCAGAGTGGCATGCTCTCAGAATGCCATGCTCAGAGGGCACTGTCGTCTCAGGCAACAATTGACATTGTTATTTTACAGACACCCTCATAAAGAGCGACCTACAGCTGATATAATCATACCATGTTCACTCTATCTTGCTCAAGCGCCCAACAGTGCCAGCATGGTAGTGTCCAGCAGTGCTGACATTTAACCTTGGATCTTCTGGTTAGCAGTACAGTACCTTAACTGCTGCACAACCACACCCTCCATTGCCAAAAATCCCTCAAGGGTTTCCCACTCTTAGGTGTGGTACACTTAGATTCTCAAAATCTAACAGTTCCATAATCACAGACTGGCACTGCCACAGTGTACTGTACACTCAGGGCACCATGCTTTCACACTCATAAGGTTCAAATCTGTCCCAGTAACGCAAGGTTGGAGTGTACCCTGGCTGTCATAGTGCCACACATTCGCCGTGCTCTGGCTATCAGGTTGATACTTGGTACCTAGTCTCTGAGTTCCAAACTGTCAGGGTCCTACTCATGTTTTCAAGATAACCCACTCGCTCAAGGTGCCATGTTTTCAGAGTACCAGCCTCTCAGGGTTCAAAACTCTCAGGCTTCCATGCTCCAAATCTAGGGCATTATCAGGGTGTCAAGTTGAAACTCTCAGCGTACCAAACCCTTAGGGTGCTGTATCCTTGAACTGCGGTACTCTCAAGTAGCAACGTTCTTCTTCCATGACTACCCTGGTGCCAGAATGCTCCATATTCAAGGTGCCATCCGTTTAGGGTGCCACCTTCTTAGGGTGTAAAACTCTCTGGCTTCCATGCTTTGGGATGACAACTGCAAATGTAGGGGACTATCAGGGTATCAGGGCAAAACTCTCACAACACCAAGCCTTCAGTGTGCTGTGCCCTTCGGTAGCACCACTCTCAAGTGGTTCTTCTTCCATGTCTACCCTAGTGCTGGGATGCCCCATTTTCAAGGTGCCATCCATTCAGGGTACCAGCCTCTCAGGTGTGTCCAGTGACAACTCCAAATGTAGGGCAATATCAGTGTATCAGGGCAAAACCCCCGCTCTTCCAACTTCTCAGGGCACTGTTCATTTTGATGGCACCACTCTTGAGCAGCCACTTTCTTCTTCCATGTCTACTCTGTGGCCAGGATGCCCCATTTTCAAGGTGCCATCCTTTCAGGGTACCACCTTGTCAGGGTGTAAAACTGTCAGGCTTCCATGCTCCAAGGTGACAATTCCAAATCTAGGTCACTAGAAACTCTCACCATACCAGGCCCTCAGGGTGCGGTGCCCTTCGGTGGCACCACTCTCAAGCTCCCACATTCTTCTTCCATGTATACCCTGATGCCAGGATGCCCCATTTTCAAGGTGCAATCCTTTTAGGGTACCATCTTTCAGGTTGTAAAACTCTCAGGCTTCCATGCTCTAAGGTAACAGCTCCAAATCTAAGGCATTACAAGGGTATCAGGGCAAAACTGTTAGCGTACCAAGCCCATAGGGTGCTGTGTCCTTCAGGTGCACCACTCTCAAGCACCCACACTGTTCTTCTATGTCTACCCTGCTGCCAGGATTCCCCACTTTCAAGGTGCCAGCTTTTCAGGGTACCACCTTGTCAGGGTGTAAAACTGTCAGGCTTCCATGCTCTGAGGTGACAACTCCAAATGTAGGGCATTATCCGGGTATCAGGATGAAACTCTCACCATACCAAGCCCTCAAGGTTCTGTGTCCCTTAATGGCACCAGGTTATTCTTTCATGTCTACCCTGCTGCCAGGATGCCCCACTCTCAAGGTGACCACACTCTCATTGTTCCATGATCTCAGGTACCTTGGAAGCAAACTCAGACTGGCATTCTCTCAGAATACCAAGCTCCATGCCCCCAGGAATCCTCTACACTCCCAGAGTAATCACCACTTAAGATGCCATGCTCTTTGGTGACCATGGTTTTAGAGTATGTAGCACCAATCTCACCAGCTCTCAGAGAGTTCAGCTTAGAGGATTTGACGTTGATGGTACTAAACCCAATCTCCTCTTCTGCAAGGTACTAAACTCTCAGGGTACCACAAACAAATCTCCAGAGTGGCACCTACCAGGTATTCAGGTACCACACTTCCAGAGTACAAGCCTGTATGGTTGGCAAAGCTCCTGGGTGAACAGTCAGTATAGAGAAAACGACAAAGCACATAATGTCAGTTCCGTGACTTGTTCCCTTTAATAACGGGCATTCAGAGCGGCTTTCAAAACAGGTGAATAGGTAATGAAATCCATCTCTATTAGACGTCAGCATCAGAAAGCCTCTATTCAGCAGATGTGCCGTTTGCGCAGGAACTTCATTTAGCAAATCAGCACGAGAACATTACACACAAATGCACGCACTTTGACCCGGACCTTCAGGGACGAATCTCTGCTTTGCATTCACGTGCATGAATTGCTTATCTGCACTTTCAGCGGTTTTACAGCGCGGAGCCTGACTGCTCATGTACAAATTCCACATCACATTCTGTGCATTACAAGTCCTCGCGTATGCTGTTGTCATTTTCTCGTCAAATACAATGAAATATCTTAATATGTTTGTGTGGATGACTTTCCTCTACTTATTTGTACCAAGCTGTAAGTGGTGTTTGTAAGTGTATGTACCTGTCCTATTGTAAGTAGTACTCCTTTGTTTGTATATTCTCTCTAACCTATAACTACATGAACTGGTTTCACACTCACTCGTTGAATCTCTGGTTCATCTGGCTGATCTTCCGTGTTCCTAATACTGTTTATCGATGCATTTTTTGCTTCTGTCAAACAAAAGTATCAGGTCGTTTCAATCGGTCATGTTTTCAGCGGTATCTTGATGCAGTTACGTATCGCTTGCATGCAGTTTTCTTGTGACAAGAAAAGGGAGTTTAATGGTAGCTTATTGCCACTACAGTTAAAGTCTGATTCACTGAAATGAAGGATGAAGCAGAGTATGATTCAGGATGGTGCACTGATGCCCAATCATGTGATTCCAACATCGGATGAAGGCTCTACAAGAGCTTCAGTGGCATATCCGAGGGCACAATGCATGTCGTAGCAGCAGTACGCAAACATACCACTCAAGACTAAAGAAGCTTCTGCTCTGTAAATGACTCCTGGGCCAGTGGCCGACTGGATTCTTGGAAAGCAGCCACACCGGTGCATTCATGGAATTTGGAATGAGGCTCAGTTGCAACCAGCCATAACTAATGCTTATTCAGCCGTTAGGTTTGGGCGCGATGTTGCCCAGCTGCACATTCTTGCTCGGTTCTTTGGCAGGAAGATTCAGAAGGGTTCATCGGAGCCAGCCAGTGGTAGCATGAGCCCTGGCACTGATCCTAAAGAGTGGTGTTTAATAAGCTTTTACAGAATGACAAATAATGACTAACTAGATTCATAGATCCTTCAAAAATACTTTCCTAGGAAATCTGAATGAGTGTGTCTAGTGATGGGCAAAAGTTGGGCAAGAAGATGGGCAAGACGACCAAGGGTTTTAGCATGACGGAGCCCCTTTTAAACCTTTAAGCATGGCACAACTCGATAAAAGCCGGCACTGAACTAACCATAGCAAACAGTGTGTGCCCTGGATTAGATGTTTTTAGACTTCTTATTTGGTGTCCACCGTGCATGAGAGTGGTGAGAGAGGGCTCACAAGAACAGAGCATACCTTTATTTAGGCAAACCAACAGATCAGACCTCCTATATCACCTCGCTCGAAACACATTAACTAATGTGCCATGCTTTAGAGCGCCCTCTTGTTGTGATAAAGAGCAATTTAGATGCGGTTGAGAACTTCATGTGTAATTCAGTTTAGATTTCTTGTGTGGTGTCCACTGTGTGTGAGAGTGGTGAGAGAAGGCGTGCAAGCACTAAGAAGCAATGTAGAACACAGCTAGTTAGATTGTAGTGCCACTCCATCGCAGCACCAGTCATCCAACTGGCTTCCCCTCTTTACAGATGATTCCCTAGTGTCTGTTGGAACATTTCAAAACTTAAACCAGTTGTTAAAGGTTTATAAAATGGGCCAAAATATAGCATTTATGTATCTTGAGCAGACCTGGTGTCCTATTTATGTTTTGTGGCACTGAGACTGTAATTAGCTCTAATATTGACTGCATTTGCTCGAACAGCTGATTCAGAGCTCGATTAAACAAATAAAAATAAAGTCCTACCCGGGGGATGAAGCCACACACCTGGTGTTTCCCCTTTCGCAGCACAATATAGCTGGAACTCATCAGCGTGGTCCCATTACCCCCCTCGTCCCACCCGGCTGTTCCCAAGCAGCCGTATCATTTACTAGCAACACACAAATAGCTTTTGTTTACACAAAAAGCTACCCGGCATTGCGTCTCCAGGCACTTTGTCGACACTGTTTTTTCGCCGTGCGTTGTCATTTCGGCTGTCACGTCTGCTTTTGCCCAAAGTCCCAGCGCTGAAGTGGGTGCCGCATACATTAAAGCGATGTCAACAGCTCCCTTAATTACAGCTGAATGCTGGGAAATCAGAGGCGCTCGCTGAAAGATCTCACACTCATTAAATAAAGCGCCTTCAGCTGCAGGCGCTTTTTTATCTCACGTGTCTGATTCGCTCTAACCAAAGTCATTCGGCGTTCACCTGAATCGCTTCGTATGATAAATGAAAATGTTTTGAGAGCTAGTTTTTATGCTGATGCTTCCTCTGGGCTCTGATCTGTATGCTCAGAAATGAGTGTTCTTGGATAAATTATTGCTTTGGCTCTATTAAATTAAGGCTAAATACTTTCTTTCATCCAGATGCTGCTTGAATTTGTTTCGCTCGTGCGCGATGCGAAGTTTCTGGCACCTGTCGCGTTATTAAAAGAGCGTGTTTGCGCACTTAAGGAGGATTCACACAACAAAAAAGCAATGGTACATATCTTTTCGTTCATACCTTTATTTTATTTTGCTTTTTTGTACTATTCCACGTCTAATTTTTAACCATTTATACCACATTCACACGCAGTCAGCTTTGAGGCCACTGAGGTCCACCGTGTGTGAGAGTGGTGAGAGAGGGCGCACAAGCACCAAGTATGCCTTACTTCAAGCACCTACAAAACAAAATCAGCCCTTACTAAACATACAATACATGGTGTATATGTCATACTACAGAGCACCCTCTTTAGGAATAAGAAGCAGGTATATTAGGAGTATGTTCTAAAAATCTTTAGAGGCTTTCCACAGTTCATTTCCCATATTGTGAACATTTCCTTCACTTCGCTATCCTCTGCCACGCTATGATAAATGCCCATGTTTATACTCAGCTTGAAAATGTCCCCCTAATACTTTTACAGGTCTGAGGTTCTCATTTAAGTCGTACAGTAAAGCAGCCACTTCATTAACAGAATTGTGACGGCTCAGACTTTAGCCATTAATTTTACCATCCACTTAACACCCTAGACATTTTAGAGATGTTTTTGCCCTGAACTTTCACACCTACAGTATATGATGAGCTGAAATGGCCAATCATGTCCACCATTAATCATCGAGGCCTGAACGCCGAGCTAAAATAGCACTTTATACTCGACAGAAAGTCAGCCAAAGAAAAACCATTCAACAGCTTTATTTCAATAAAACACCTTTATAAAAAACACTGAGCAAACCATTTCAAATAAAAAAACATTTTAAGCTAAAGGTCATGTAAAGCACTTACTTTAACTATTACAATAAGCAGTACCATTAAAGAGCACAGACACTTTTTAAACACAGTGATAATGACAAAAATACTAAGACTAACATTATATTCTGTTTTATCTATTCTATTGTTTAATTTATTATATTATATTTTACTTAATTTGCCTTATTTTTATTATAGTCTCCAATTGTGCTATTTAATTTATTATATATTTTTTTATTATATGATTTTATTGTTTTATTTTCTCTGCTTTTTTGTATTGCTTTATTATATTATTTGTTATTATTTTATATTTTATATATTTTGCTTTATTTTTATTATATTCTCCATGATACATGTCTGTTATTTATTATATTCTTTATTTTATTCTATTTAATTTATTATTGTGTTGTTATATTGTATTCTTTGTTCTATAATATTGTTTTGTTATATTGTCTATTCTATTTATTTTATTCTATTTTTATTATTTTCCATTATACAGTGTACTATGGATTTTATTTATTATATTCTCTTTTATTATTTTGTTATATATTTCTTACTTTATTCTCCATAATATTATTTTGTATTATATCCTTATTACGATTTATTTATTTTTAATATATTAACTATAATATTCATTTTTTTTAAATTATATTCTCTATTTTTATTTATTTACTAATTTTTTTATTTTTATATTCTATTTAGCTCCAGTGTATGCAATTTATTCTTCTAAATTACATTCTCATTTAGTTTAATTCTTATATACAGCAGGTAGGGTCTCTCTTTTTCAGTCTTGTTCCTCCCATGGTTTCTTCCTTACAATATTTGGGGAGCTTTTCCTTGCCGCTGTTGCCGTAGGTTTGCTCAGTTAGAGCTTTGGATCTTCAGAGCAAAACTGAATGTCCAAAGTGCAGGATGTCAACAGCAGCCCAGCAGCAGCAGCAGCACTACAATCTGGAGAGAGCTTGGAGGAGACAACGAGCTTATATAGAAAGCCTGGTAACAATTAACCAATCAGCAAAGAGAGATTTAACAAGTGTGGGTAATTAAGAACCTTGAACAAGCTCTGCTGGGTGAACGCTGAGTGGAAGGCCAAAGGGGTCAGACTGGTTGTTGTGTAAAATTTAGTAAGCTGAACTAGTTGAGTAAAACCAACCAGAAGTTAAGATTTAAGCGGTAACTGACTTCTGCTGCTTGGACTTTATGATGGGCTGTTGTCCTGTCCCAGTGGACTGCCGAGCAGTAGGTTGAGGGTTCTAGTCCCAGCTAGCTTTAGGCAAAACTCTTAACCCTGAGTTGCTTGGATTTTCAGTTATCAGCAGAAGTCGGTCTGGATAAGAACGTCTGTTAAATGGCTTTACTGATCTACACGAGTTATAACATACTGAATTGATGTCAGTTGTGTCATTTTGCAAGAATCTGAAGCTCCTTGTTTCAGTCTCGATGCTTAAATATTATTATATAATTATAATATTTTTTATTTTTTAGCTATTTTGAATTATTGCTATATCCTGCATGATGCATTTCTATTTCATTTATTATATTCCATATTTTATTTTATTATTATATTTTCTGATTTGTTATATTGCTTTATTATAGTCTTTATTTGATTATTTTATATTTTATATTTTGCTTTATTTGTATTATATTCTCCTGGATAAATGTCTGTTATTTATTGTTTTTTGTTATATTATATTTTCTGTTCAGTTATATTGTTTTGTGATATTCTCCATTTTATTATATTATATTCTGTATTTCATAATATTTTATTATATTTATTTTATTTTTATTATTTTATTATATATTGCATATTTTATTGATTATATTTTACTTATTATATTTTTTATTCTGTACTTGATTCACATTGTTATTCTATTTTATATCCTTATTATATTTGATTTATTTTTAATCCATTCTCTATTGTACTTATTATTTCTATAATGTTATATTTTAGTACACGAGCTATTTATGCACGAGCTGTAAACTGTTTGCTGTGTCATTTTGCCTGAATGCGAAGCCGCTTGATTGAGTCTCGATGCTTAAATCCACGCTCGAAGCTAAGGAGAATATCACCTGAACATCTGTCCGCTTCCTCCTCCGTAATCCTCGGCACTCCTGTTTGTTTACTCGCAAAAACCATCACCTTCAGGTAGGCGCCGAGGTTTAATTGAAGCGCGAACATCATTTCATTAAACTTCCTAAGCGAGACACCTCATAGCTTAATCAAACCTGGGAGTCCTGCAGCAGAGCGAGATGTAATCAGGCCTCGTCTGTCGGGCGGTGATTAGCGTCTGACGGCACGAACGCTAGGCGAAATAAAACGCAGTCGGAGGCAGTTACACCCGTAGCCACAACGCACCATATTCCAATCATGGGCCGCACTGGTGTGCACGAGCGCTTCTGCTGGTTAATTGTATCCACGCCTGGCCCTTTGACTCCGTCTCTCAGGTTTAATTAGTTTAAAGTACACTTTTCAATCACATCCAGCAACACGCGAGATTGTTTTTTTTCAGCCTCGCCATTTTCTGATTAAAAGTCTTTCGGAGTAATTAACGAATGGCGCGATGGCTGCAGTGCGAATGCGCTCGGACGGATTTCCAACGTTCCTCTTCTGCTCTCGGCTTCCCATCTTCCGCCCCCGAGAGCTCCAAACTAATCAACTCACCAGGGGCCTTTTGTGAACCTTCCCACTGCAACCGAACCACGGACGCTCCAAAACAGCACCAAATGTCTGTTACACACACAATGGGCTTTGTTTGAGAGCCACGAGAGCGACTCTCTGTTTTTTGGGAGGCTTTTATTCAATAATAACACAACTAGTGTGTGTTTTAATTGGAAAAAATGGCAGCAGGTTAGATTCCTGTGCTGAGTGGGAGGCGAAAAAAGTCAGACATTGAGTTGCAATTGTGTTGTCTTTAAGCTTTAAGCTTTGTAAAGTTAAAAGGTACATCTATGACCAGATCAACATGCATGTAGGTCAGCTCTTTGTTCTAAATCGCCCCTAGGTGTGAGTTTTAGAGTTTTATTTACTTGCATTTGTGTTTTCCAATGCTCATATGTGTTAACTACATAACCAGATCCGCCGTCACGTCCCTCTGCTGCTTCGTTCCAACAAATCCATTAAACAAAAAGAAGCACACCACGTGTTATTTAGCCTTATTTTTACCTAAATCCTGGTAAATATTGCTGCGACGAAGCTCAATTATGCTTAAATACTTTTGAAAAGAGACACTTTACACTGGAATTCACTGGTCGCTCCATGTGCAGGCTGTATCTTACCAGTTACAGCTAAAGACTTCAATAATAGGCAGGCGTTTATTAAAAGAAATGAAGGATGAGTTCTTTGTGAAATGTGATCAGAGTTTTTAATTAAAGAACTAAAGCAGCGTGCATGACTGTACACTGACAGCAATTATTGCAGCACTGGACCAACTTTGTAAATAAAAAGTGATAATGATGAACGCTGAACAGTTACTGGATGCTTCAATTATTTTTAGTGCCATCATTAAAAAGCTGGCGCAGATAAAAGTAATTACATGTAAATCACACAAAACAGACATAAAACATCGTCTAGTGTGACATGCTTAGGTACATATAAATATGATTGTAAACCCTTTAAATGATGCTCAGGTGGTGCCACCCTGTACCCTGTATGGCTGCTCCTCCTTCAAACATAGTCAAATGTGCCTGCATGTGATGACCAACCTGACCAAAAGGTACACCAAAAGGGACTCGAACCTGGATCACAGAGGTGATGGCTTAGGACATTAGACCACTGGGTCACCTGAGAGGTGTAGAGCATAAATATATAACTAATAAACCAATACAGTAATACAGTAACAATATAATGTAATTAATAAAATCTACAATAAAATGATATGATAAGTATTATTAAATAATTAAAAAAATGGATCCTAAAAAAAGGAATGGCACAATCCACAATGCTTACATAACAACAATAATAATAATAATAATAATAATAATAATAATAATAATAATAATATAACTTTAAATATTTGTCTCCAATAACAAAAAATATTAATCTAAGTAACTAATAAATAAAATAGGGATAATTCCAAACAACAATAACGATAATAATAATAATAATAATAATAATAATAATAATAATAATAATAATAATAATATGACATGAAATACTTATACCAATAAAATATAATTTGCTGCCTAACTAACAAAATAAATTCATAAATGAATAATATGAATAATTGCAATAAAAATAACAATAATGATATAAGTTTATAAAATGAGTTCATAAAATCTACTTGATTTGAAAACATTAGTTTGGATTTAAATTTCATTAGCTGAAGCTCTTAATGAGCAGCCTGATGGTTCCAGTGAGTCGAACTTCATCACCCTCACAAACCAGGGTCTGGATTTAAGCTGGAAAGTTCAGAGAAACTTAAAAAAGGTCGGTACTTTAAACCAAAGGTCCTGGACTCTTAATGGAGTCTCAGCTTGACTGAAGATCAGTTTGAGTCCCATCACCAAATTGCTGGATCAGCTTCTAGCTGGGTTTGGTTTAATGGATCAGTCAGAAATGTTCCCGGGGAGTTATACAGCATCAGCAGCTCCTTCTTTCTGATTTCCTTCACGTCCTTTGCTGGTGTTAAACTCAGCATCTGTCATTAAACACCATCACCGGCTGATCGGAGCTTCATTCATGGATCTGTTAAGCCCAGCTCTGATTAACCCGACTGAGCTGCTGATGATCCAGAACTCCGACTTTAACATTTCTGACTCAGAACATTCACATTCAGAGCTTCAGATAACCAATTTAAATGAGTAATGTTGACCCTGTGCTTTGGTCCTAACACCAGGATCTCACTCTGATTTTCTTCTGTCGGTAGAATAATGGATCTTAGTAACAGCCTGCCTTATAAATCAGACCCATAACCTTTTCCAAAAATCTCCATCACCCTTTTCTATTCTGAGATGCTCTTTCCGTCCATCTGCATATCGCTAAGGTGGAGGCGTGCTGGACTGTCTGGCTTTGACTGGTCATGAAAAATAAACGACACAATCAAAGGGAAGGGCAGCGTCTCAACGGGGCGTCGGAGTCTCACGGTGCGAGGCATTAAACCTTAAAGACCTCTCCGAGTTGTAAAACATGGGAGTAATAGAGGAAGGGTATAAAATACTGCTTCTGGAAATACAACCAAATATTAAAATGCGCAGTGCTTTGTTTCTATTAATTATACAATTAGAGCCATCACTCCGATTAATCCATGAGCTCTCTAAAGCTTTTCACACAGCACAGTCAGCGGCATCCATTTGTTTCCTTTTGTTTGTTTATTTATCGTTCGGAGAGATCGGGGTGGTGCTAAATGAACCCGGCTTCCGCGAAAGGCACACCCTGAGCTGGTTTGCGGTCGATCATGTGATATTTGGTCCGTCATTAAGCCGGGCAGAGCTCTTGTTTAGTACTAAGTGCTGCGCTGAAGAGCTTCTGGTCAGACTCTATTGATTTTCAACACACAGCACTTGCAAAGTGCTTTTTGCTTTATAAAGAATTCTCGACAGGGAACGCTTTCATATCTCTCCACCTGCCTGATGGAGGAAACCCGCAGTGCTCCCAGATCAGAACTCGAGCTCGGGGGAGGCAAATAGGGGAACGTTTCGCTTCCGTATTTCACCTTTTAATGATACGAAACAATGATGGGAAGCTCAAAAGCTCAAATCTCAGAAGGAAAACATACTTAGATGAGTCAAGACATCACGACGCCTCGCAGATAAACTACAGAGGTGCATGTCCTGGAGAGTGTGATTGCAGCTCCCCAGGACCGAGCGTGCCGAATTTCAAGGCTGTTGGTCAAAAGCTGACTTAATTACAGGCAATGCCCACCAGGGACCTCTGTGCCCTGTCTGGCCAGTCAGGGATCTGTGTGCCCTGCCAGAGATGTCAGAAGCTTGAAATGTGGCAAGTAGGAAGAATGTGGGTTGTGTCCCAATAATTTTGGTCTCATGTGGGTTTGTGTCCCAATACTTTTGGAGAAAATGATCCAATATTACATGTCTGTAAGTGGTAAAAGTACGTGGGCCATTCTAAAAAAATTCTAACCATTAATGGGTATACTTTTTACACCACTTTTTAAATGTAGTTTTACTGCAGACTTTATTAAATACTGGTTTGAAGTCAGACTGCAAGAGCGAGTGCATGAGATACAAGTCGATACTGAAAGTGAAAGAAAAATAAGTTAAGGTTATGTATGATAGCCTGGGTAGTTTTACTGTGCAAAGGTCCAGTAAAAATGTCTTCGTCTGGACGTCTATTGGTCTATTAAGTCTCTCATAAATGCATTAAATATAATCATCTGCATATCAGTCATAACTGTAAACGTAACGGCAACCTCTCAGGCTCCTAATAATACACTTATCATCCATTTTTCCTGCATAAAGAAAGTGCAAACTGCAGTGTAAGAATTTTTCTGAATGGAAATTGGGCCATTGTGAGTCGGCAGCTATTTTTGCCCCAAATTGATGCTAAACGTTCGTCTAGAGAAAGCCCAGGGGAAAAATAGCAGGCATTGTGCCTTATTTAGCAGCAGAATGACAGAAGGAGACAGGCAGAGCTGGGTTTCCTGGTCGATCTGGAGCTGGAATGAAGCGGCAGATGGTTCGAGCCATACTCTTCAGCGACTTGGCAATGAGATCGGTGCAAGCAGCTTTTACCGAGATCCGATTTATTCCCTGCCCCTTCTGAATGTAGAAAAGACAACAGGAATATGTTTTATTTGTGTTTGCGTTTGCCGGCCAGGTTACTCTCTCTCTGAGAACCGGGAGACCCTGATTTCATTTGCTGTTAAGCTGAAGGACAGAGCTGGAGAGACGCCGCCGCTGGTATTTACATAAAGAAGCCATGCAGATGCAAAATGTAATACAGAGGCACCTGCTGAAATGTCGTCTGAAGGTCACGCCGTTCTGTGTGGGTTCCAGCAAATAATGGGGTCGGCAACCTTAACGGATTGAAGACCTAATCCATGGGTGCAGTCGAAGCTGTGCGCTCGCTGTTTATGTTTACTGATTTCTGATGGGTTCCTGTGAATGTTACATGTGCATCATGACGGGACCCCCGATCAAACGCTCAAGGGCTCACAGTGCGCTCTAAAACATCATTACATTTCCACACCACTCCTTAATTTGCCGTTTATTTATTGAGGAAAATCTAATATTACAAATCTGTGAGTGGAAAAAGGAGGAATTTGAGTCCATTTCAGGCTCGAGCTGAAGACGAGTACCGTAGATCATCGCAGCCATGATTTTGTTCAAGATAACACAGCGCTGTGTTCTATTGCTTTTATAAAATAAATACGTTCTTAAAACAAAAATGCAGAAACAAAATAAATCAAAGAAGCCCCTAATTTCATCCTGAATATGCCTTACCACTGAAAGTACCCGTTCGCCAAAAAGTAGATCCAACAAATGACCTATTGTGCTCTAAAGCCGTACAATACAACAGCTTATAAAACTCTATTAAAAGTAATGTTAGATTGAAATAAAAAGTGCAAATTAGCAAAGATGAAAGAAACTGAGGACTAAAACTAAATATAAAATAAATTAAAAAATAAATTAAAAAATGAAAATGATTAAACAATAGAATTTAGTTATTTATTAAGATTCTTGGTTTGTTGGTATATAACTTTTGTGCATAAAGCTTGGTTCAGCTTGTTGGTACAGTGCAAAAGTCTTAGGCCTCCATTAGATCGGACGTATCATTGTCTTAGGAACGGTATAATGACCATATATAATTACAGTGGGGCAAAAAAGTATTTAGTCAGCCACTCATTGTGCAAGTTCTCACAAGAGGTCTGAGATGTTCATCATAGGTACACTTCAACTATGAGAGACAAAATGAGGAAAAAAATCCAAGATATCACATTGTAGGATTTTAAAGAATTTAATTGTAAATTATGGTGGAAAATAAGTATTTGGTCAGCAAATTTGGTTCAACTCAATACTTTGTAACATAACCTTTGTTGGCAATGACAGAGGTCAAACGTTTCCTGTAAGTCTTCACCAGGTTGGCCCACACTGTAGCTGGTATTCTGGCCCATTCCTCCATGCAGATCTCCTCTAGAGCAGTGATGTTTTGGGGCAACACGGACTTTCAACTCCCTCCACAAATGTTCTATGTGGCTGAGGTCTGGCTAGGCCACTCCAGGACCTTGAAATGCTTTTTACGGACCCACTCCTTTGTTGCCCGAGTGGTGTGTTTGGGATCATTGTCAGGACTGTGGTAGCCTAGTGGTTAAGGTACTGGACTATAGACCAAAAGGTCCAGGGTTCACAACCCACCTCTGCTAAGCTGCCACTGTTGGCTCCCGGAGCAAGGCCCTTAACCCACAATTGCTTGGATTGTAAGACTGTTTCAATTGTAAGTCGCTCTGGATAAGGGTGTCTGCTAAATGCTGTATATGTAAATGTAAATGTCATGTTGGAAGAACCAGCCACATTCCATCTTCAATGCTCTCACTGATGGAAGGAGATTTTGGCTTAAAATCTCATGATACATGGCCCCGTTCATTCTTCCCTTAACACGGATCAGTCGTCCTGTCCCCACTGCAGAAAAACAGCCCCAAAACATGATGTTTCCACCCCCATGCTTCACAGTAGGTATGGTGTTCTTTGGATGGATGCGACTCAGCATCCTTTTTTCCTCCAGTTGAGTTTTTTACCAAAAAGGTCTATTTTGGTTCCATCTGACCACATGATTCGCTTCTCCCAATCCCTCTTCTGGAATCATCATATGCTCTCTGGCAAAACGTCAGATGGGCCTGGACATGTACTGGCTTAAGCAGGGGGACACGCCTGGCACTGCAGGATCTGAGTCCCTCTTGGCAATAGTGAGTTACTGATGGTAGCCTTTTGTTGTCACTTTGGTCCCCAGCTCTCTGCAGGTCATTCATCAGGTCCCTCCGTTCTGTAGTTCTGGGATTTTTTGCTCAACCGTTCTCATGATCATTTTGGACCCCACGGGATGAGATTGTTGCATGGAGCCCCAGGATTGAGAGAGATTATCAATGGTCCTTGTATGTTTGGACTTGACTTGGCGAGTCCAAAAAACGTTAACTTTACTATTCTTTAAACATTCTTAGGTAGACTTGTCTTGCTGCATGTCCGATGTTTTCTTGAGATTTGTAGCATTTTCCTATAGAATATGCTGCTATAATTCAGAATTCTTTGTTCCATCAATAATGGCGAGATGCAGAAAAACAGCCAAACCATGATCCTACCCCCACCATGTTTCACAGGCATGTTTTTCTTTCTCGGGACATAATGCTCTTTATTAATTAAATTAACATTTTTTTGGCCTCATCCATCCACAAAGCGTTTTTCCAATAAACGTCTGGCTTGTACATGTGTTTTCTTGGAGAGCAGTGTCTTTGTCCACATATCCCTGTTTACCATTAACCATTCTGAGAGAGACCGTTTGTTGCTTAGAAGTTACCCAGGGTTCCTTTGTGGCCTCTCGAACTATTACACACCTTGCTCTCTGAGTTATTTTCATTGGTTGACCACTCCTGGGAAGGGTAAGAATGGTCTTGAATTTTGTACACACTCTGCCTGGCTGTGGATTGGATTGGAGTTTGAAACTCTTTAGAGATGGCTTTGTAACCTTTTCAATCTCTTTTTCCGAGCTCTTCCTTTGAGAAATCTGGAAAATTGTTCGTGCCTTGACCCACTTCCACAAATGTGTGCTGTGAAGATCAGATTTTGATAGATGGGACTGAGAGGTTAAGGCACTGGACTATGGACCAAATGCACCTGCTGGGTCCTTGAGCAAGGCTTTTAATCCACAATTGCTTGGATTGCATGGAGTTTGCATGTTCACTGCCTGTTTGTGTGCTCTGCCTCCGGTTTCTTCCCACATTACAAACACATGCATTAGGTTAACTGGCCTCTCTAAATTGTTACTGTGTGTGATTGTGTCCTGTGATGGACTGTGCTGTGTCTTAGGACTGTGCTGTTGAATAGGACCTGGTCTCCTGCCACCCTGATCTGGCTTAAGCATGTAAGAGAAATGAATGAATGAAAAGTTCAATATGAATAATATATGCACTTGATTCTCAAGCAGTAACAGGTCTACTACATTTTGGAAAACGCTTGGGTCGTGCAGCGGTCTAATATAGTAGCCCACCATTGCTGGGTCTTCTCATCTAACAGGCTTCAGGTTCAGTCTTAAATAACTGAATGCAGTAATGTGGTTTTAACTTACTGTCATTTAGAAAATCAACAAACCATCATCTGACCATGGATGGATCCAGATCCCAGACTATCAGAATCCATTAGAGCACCAACACATCATTTCCCACCTCAAAATCCACAAATAAAAAATAAATAAATTGAAAGACAAAATAAATGGCCTCAGGTGTTCCGCATGGCCACGTCCAACTTTATTACAAAGATCAACATGATCCAGGCTTCAGGCTGCGTAAAAGATTTGCAGCACTACAGAGACGCGACACGGGTCTGAAGCAACAGCGTTTTCCTCGTCTGATCTCTATCATACGCACAGAATTACTTCTGAGCTTCAGACTCAGTCAGGATTAGATTAGAAACAGTCTAATCGAATCTGATGTTGCTCAGAAGATGGAAGATTATTAGAATAAACATGGGTCTGTGCAAATGCCGGAAAATATAACAATATAGGAACGACAAGATAAAGCAGAAGAACTTTATAACGTACAGAAAGCTGCTGCATGAACTAGAACTATGTACCAAATGTATAGAGACGCCCGTTTGATCTCTTATTTCGGTCAGCAAACAGGTTTGTGAACCTCCGTAGATAAGTGGCAGCGCCGAGAACTCAGTTCATCAGATTAACTTTCTACTGTCTGTGTGTGCCTCAAAACTGCACACCAGATTTGTATATAAGGGACCCATCAATCGTGATAAGGAATTCTTTACTATATCCCAGGCAAGCGAGCAATAAATAAATATTCCAGCAGCTTCCATGAGCGCTTGAACCCTGCACCTGTAGCACCTGTGCTTCTGAATCAGACTCGGCTAGCGTGGGAGTGGAGAGGGATCTCAACATATAAATACAAAATGGTGAAAAAAGGGGAAGACTGGACGCTGAATAAGTACGAAGAGCGATGAAATGAGATGAGAGCGCCGAGGGTCGCTTGAATGGACCAGGAGCTAAAGGTCAAGCACGCACTTGTGTTAGTGATGTGCTTATGAACGCCGCTCACTCTTCTCTGGTTATGTAACGTGGAGAAAATAATCCGCTTAGGACTAAATATGAGCTTTCTACTCACATAATTACATGCAGACGTGACGGACTGCATCTGGAAGAGAGGCCGGTTGGAGGATCACTCGTTTTCGTATGCAGCCAACCGATAACATCCTGATCCCTGTGTGTTTTATGGTTATACTCCGCCATTGTTAAACCGTACCATACTGAACTGATAGGGAGAGCAGTGCGGTGTCGATCGGTATGGCCGGAGCGTGACATTACGCTGAGACAGCCGGCACCGGATCATTAAGCGGACGCAACTTGGACCTCTGTAAAAGTTTGGGAAACTGTCAGCAATATTAATGAAGTCCAAACAGAGGATCATATGGTGCTTCTGTAGATGAGCGACTCCGCTGATCAGTTGTCGAGAGTGAGTAATGATTATTCTGTATGACTGACCACCTTCATCAATGTTAATGAGAACATGAGATTCATCCGCCTGCATCGGCTAAAAACAAAGTGCAGCAACATTTAGGAAGAATCCAAAACTCTGTTTTATTTTAATGAGCATTGATCTGAAAGTTTGGACTTGACTGAGCAATGCTGATGCACCAAAGATGAAAAATAATACAGTAATATCATTATCAGTACATGCATGGTGGAGTACCTGACGAGCAAAGCTTCAATTATGTGGGCAAAAGTATTGGGACAGTCCAACTACAAGAGATCCTGTTGTAAATCTGTAGGCATTAATATGCAGTTGCAGCTCTAACACTTTGCAGGGAAGGCTCTCTGTGAGATTTTGGACTGTGTCTGTGAGGATTCATCCAGAATAGCATTAGTGAGGTCAGACACTTTATGGAACAGAAAAGGACCCTCCCCAAACTGTTATCACAGAGTCAGAAGCGTGCAATTGTCCTAAATGTCTTGGTGATGCTGAAGCGTTAAGATTTTCCTTCACTGGAACTAAGGGACCCCGAAACAATCCCATATCATCATCACTACTCCAGGCAGGTAACGTTCTCTTGGTGTTCACCAAACTCAGACAGGGAGATGTTTGGGGGAGGTGTCTGTTGCAAACAAAATTAGAATATCACAACCAGTGTCCAGTCTCCTCCTTATACATCGTCTCTGACAACAGACAGGGGCTGCACATCATCCGGTGTTACAAGTTTAAAGGAGGATTAAAGCGCCACCTATGACTGTATTTTTATTTTACTGAGCATTGATTTGAATGTTTGGACTTGACTGAGCAATGCTGATGGATAAAAGGTGAACAATAATACATTAATATTATTAGTATCAGTACCTGACAAGTAAAGGTTACACAATATGGACAAAAGTATTGGGACATTGGGATGTCACTTACTGATGGTCAGAACCATGGCGACTTAGTGAGGTAGAATTTCTTTACTGGTAGGACATTTGTCAATGTAAGCTTTTTTGTCACATTTTAAACACTGCAAGTTTAAATTTGTCTGCTTGACCAATATTTTGACTGCAAAGCCCAAGGGAAAATAAAAAGAAAAAATGTCTGGTATAATCTCATAAAAATGATATCACATACTTGAATTGTTGGTTCCGATAACACCGGAAAACACAATTTTTCAGGTTATTCTGGCTACTGCGCATCCGCATCCCGCCACTACAAAGGGGCTGAGACTTGCCGCCCCCCTGCTGATTGGTTCTTTCTAATGATGCGGCGGGGCTTCTGTCCTACAGTCCCATTCACAGACAGTGGCTGTCCATCAGGATTGAAGCACCACCTACTGATGGTCTGAAACATGGCGGCTTAGTGGGGTGGTATTTCATTACTGGCAGGACATTTGTCACATTTTAAGCTTGGCAAGAGGCAAGTTTTTCGGCTTCTCGAGGTAGAGTCCATGGAAGAAAATCCATCCTGCCATCACAGGTGGCGAGAGACAAGGTTGGCGAGGTAACGAGGTTAGCTGGGAATGTGACGAACCCGCAGCCTTTTCTCTTTCTCAGCCCTCTTGCTCTTCTCCTAACCAAAGCTTTCTCACTCTCACGACACACATCAGGGAAAGTCACTTCAGGCTCTTGACGTTGGCACTAACACTGTTGTCGTTTATCTTATTTATGTATCTTCCGTCACCTTTACGTTACCTGTACAGCGTGTTGCACTGCTATTGATTCTCTGCCACCTCATGAAGATCTCGATCGTTACCTGATCAGAAGCTGGAAAATCTCTGAGCCGTGCGAGTTTTAAAATGGCAGAGCTGTAAAAGAAAACTTTAATAAAACTTTCTTAATATTCTCTACCGGACTGCTGCACTATAATCTGTTTAGCTATTAGTAAATCAATAATGTAATTATCTCTCTGAAACATAAACAGTCTCTCGCTGTGCCGCTGTCCGTGTTCCCTGCCCACACGGCGCTGTAATGGCTTTTTAATCACAGATCTACTTGTGCGTGTTTTTGCTGTTGCATTAAATGACTTTAGGTTTTGCGCTGAGAGATATGAGTTTAAGTTATAAGTCTTTTTTTTTTTAAATCTCTGTGCTGTGTCATCAACCAAACTCCTGATCAAGTGATATTTTTAGCAACGTCTGCTGGGAGCAAACATAAATACGGCATGCTATTCTACGCTTTATGTACTAAGAACCTTCTGCAGGGAACAGCGGTCAGAGCCAGAACACAAAATGTGAGCTAATATCAAAAATAAATACAATTCAATAAAATAATTAAAGGAAGAAATGCATTTCTGCAACGGACCGGTTTCCCTCCCAGCTACTCTTACATCTAGCACCCAATTATCCCAGAGAAAATTCACAGCACAGGGTGCAAATCTGTCTCTGGGTATTGTTGCAGTACCAGGGTAGGATCCCCTGACCAGCCTCCTCTCCCTCAGATACAGCTGATGGCAATTGCACGTAATGCCCATCTTCACCTGAAGATTTTTCTGATCTTCTACATTATGTAACATTTTGGTGAGCCTGTGGAAATTGTTCTTGGCTGACAGGACTGGCACAGGTGTGATCCTTTGCTGTAGCCCATCTGCTTCAAGGTTTGGTTGTAACAAGTGGTTATTTGAGTTACTGTTACCAGTCTGGACTTTGTCAATCCAGATTAGGTGTAGTATTGTGCAAATGCAAAATATAAATAAATATATATACACAGAAATAAAGAAATAAGCAGATGGTAAACAATATAAAGTATACATTAATTGGTTGAAAAAGTAAAACAAAAAATAAATACATAAATAAATATGAATAACAATAAATACAATATAAATATGTTCATTTGTTATAAAAGTGAATATAAGTAAATTAATAAATAAATAATTTTAAAAATATGAATCGATAAAAAATAAACAGATTAAATATAGAACATAAAGTGCTTTCCCACATATGTTAATCACGGAAAATTGAAACTAATTAAATAATTTGATTAATCAATCAAGCTCAATCAATTAATTATTTAAAAAATATGAATAAATAAAAATAAACAAATTAAATATAGAATATAAGGTATATGTTAACTGGTTCTAAAAGTGAAAATAAATAAATAAATAAATAAATAAATATGATAAGTAATTAAATAGTTTATATACAAAATTTAAAGTAAATGTGAATTGGTTTGCAAAGTAAGATAAATAAATAAATACAAAAAATATCAATATGTAATTAAAGAGTACGTACAGAATACAAAGTAAATGTTAATAAGGTGGAAAAGTGAAAATGCACGAATACATAAATAAATACGAATAAATAAACAGATTACATACAAAACATAAAGTACATGTTAATGGGTAGGAAAACAATAAATAAATAGCCATTCTCCTCGGCCCTGGCATTTTCACCCACAAAGCTGCCCTCACTGGATGTTTTCTCTTTGTCTCTGTAAAACCTACAGATGGCGCTGTGAGTGAAAATCCCAGTAGCTCAGCAGTTTCTGAGACAATTCATGCCACGTTCAAAGTCATTTAAGTCACATTTCTTCCCCATTCTGAGACTCGGTTTGATTCAGCAGCTCATCTTGATGTGTTGAGTTGCTGCCGTGTGATTGGCTGATTGATAATTGATCTTATGATATGATAAACCCAGACACGTTTTGGTATAAGCCCATATATTCAGGTGTGTGTGTGTGTGTGTGTGTGTGTGTGTGTGTGTGTGTGTTCTGTATAAGTAGCTATATAAATTCACTCTGATCAGTCCGTAATCGACAAGATCAACAACTTTTGTTATTCATGAAAAGGCAGATGGCTTTTAGATAAGACCGAGGAGAAATTCTAATCTTGGGTTGGGATTAACGAGCAGAGTAGCTGAGGATCAGCAGATAAAATCATTCTGGTTTTTTATTTTTTTTAATTTTATAAGATGTGAGGAGGAAGGGGAATTGGTTCGTCTCTAAAGCTTCTCGCTTTGTTTGGGAAGGCGATGAGGGAGAGATAATGAACGCTCCCACACGCAAAAGCATAAAGGATTTGAGTTTAATGAAAATACCGATTTCGCTTCAGAGATCCGTCCTGATCCAGCGCGAGAGATTTACAGCACTTACATTAAACACGCGTTGGAGACAAAGAGATTAAATTGGTCGTTACATGTAGCAAAGAGACGGAGAACAATGCAGATCGGAATCGTTCTATCCCGGGACCGGAGGCGGCCTACGCTCATAAAATTACTACATAATAGAGGTTTTGTGTAAGGTCTCAAAACTTAACGTGGAAAAATGTAATTAAACTTTGTGTGCATTTCACATTCTATACATCTCTTTCACGCGGAGGGTTATGGTAACGCCTCATAAATAAGTATTCACTTTAACCTGGGTGCCAAAACTTTGCCATTAGACTCTACATGCACCATATCGTCTAGACCTTCAGTGTAAGTAACAAACACAGACTAAAAGTGAGTTTTTTTCGGATTTAGTGTACAAAATAAATAAATAACTACACCTCTACCCTCAAATAAAATCATGAAGCTTAGGTTCAAATAGAAATAATGGAAGTAATAACCAATAAACTAATAAATAATCAAATTAGTGATTAATGATATTTTTAAATAATACATCTTAAAAAAAAACAATGTAATATTAATAAAATGTAAACAATATAATATAATGTTTATGTTAATTGGTTCGAAAAGTAAAAATAATAAATATCAATAAAATATAATTACATAAAATCAATCAATTAATTAAAAATAAATGAATAATTAAGACAATCAGATTAAATACAGAATATATGTTGTGTATGTTAACTATTTATAAATTGATAAATAAGAAAAAAAAAAATAAATAAATAAATGCATAAATAAATAAGTAATTAAACAGATTAAATACATGTTTTATATGTTAATAAATAAATAAATACATAAATACGAGTGAGTAATTAAACATATTATATAAATAATATAAAGTACATGTTAATTAGTTAATTAATTAATTAATAGTAAATTAAATAAGGGTCCTGATGTGTGTGTGGTGTGAATAAAAGTTCCACCCGGTGAGTATTTATAAAAATATATTTCACAAAGTAGGAAACAATACATAGGTATCTTAGATTACAATACGCAGAGTAAATAATTGAACATACAAGTATATAAGCGTTAAAGCACAGTAGAAAATGTGGATCAGATGCAAGTCTATTACTCTCGACTCGTCTAGTGAAAATCCCCGTCCCGGAGGATGGGTACAAACGGGTCGGGGAGCACGCAGCTGTAGTGCCAGTCCAGGATCTCCATGTGCAGGAGCTAACGTGCATAGACAAACTGTCCTCAAAGAAAGCTAAGAATGTGAGCAGGAGCTATGTACACGTGTTCGTTTGTGTTTGTTTTTTTTTTCTTTTTCGGTTTCTCTAGTATCATACAGTGTAGCGTGTTACAAACAGGTCTGCACTTAATGCTTAATGGACTGACAGAACCGGCGGCTCCGGGGGTCCGAATACAAACGAAATCCAGTGTGCTATTGTGCTTAAAATGATGAGTGTTAAGAGTGTATCGAGTACATTGATATCTACACACAGTATCAGCTCTGTCCTTCACCTTACATCACAGTTAGCATCTGCATGTCTGAAAAAAGAAAGAGGTTAGCAAAAACTATTTATGAACCTGATACACGCCTTACTTTCAATGAACTCGGACATCTTAGTGGCGTTTGGCGCCTGCGGTATGCTTCTTTAGCTTAACCGGAGCTATGAGGCTAAGGCTAATAAAAGCTTATGGCCATTGGGGACCCTGGGACACTTTAGAGACATCAATTGACCTGACATGTCTTTGGGGATACACAGTGGGAGGAACCTCTAATACAGCTTTACGACTATCAAAATAATCCCATTAAGCTTTAGTAGAGCTGTATTATGGAGATCGAAGTGGGTCAGAAGCCAATGATATTCAGAAATGACAAGTTGTGTTATATTTCTAAATTTTAATTTAAAAAATAACCATTATTATAATATTAGTTACAAAAAAACACAAAGTAACTTTTTTTCGTTTCCTCCACATTATCAGTAGCTTAAATTTTCGAATCAATTTATGAACCTGATACACTCTTTACTTTAAATGCAGTCTGACATCTAAGTGACGTTTGGCGCCTGTGGTTTGCTTCTTTAGCTTAACTGGAGCTGCGAGGCTAATGCTACTGAAAGCTTATGGCCACTGGGGACACGGGGACACTTCAGAGACACCAACTGACCTGACACATCTTTGGGGACACAAAATGTCTTTGTCATGTGGGAGGAACCTCTAATGAAATACCTTTATGACTATCAAAATATTTCCACTTTGAGCTTTAGTAGATCTTCATTATGGAAGTCGAAGTGGGTCAGAAGCCAAAGCTATTTAGAAATGACTTTGAGTTGGATTTAGAAATGAAATGAAGTTACACAACCTCTGAGGGGGCGAAGTTAGATATGGTATATTTCTGGAAATGTTTGCAGACCATAATTATAATATTAGTTACAAAAAAAAAAAAAAAAAGAAACGCAAAGTATTGGCGGGAAATTACAATAAATAAAACAAAAAAGTACAATAAAATTTTATTTGAAACATAATAGTTTTAAAATGTTTTAAATTGTTTGACTTTAAATCATTGGATGTATACTTTTTTATATTAATGCAAGATTAAATTATAGGAAAATATATTAAAAATCTTTACTAACATTGCACACGCTGGTTGACATGAATGATTTATAATCTAATTTATTATATCTATTTGTAATTTTGTTTATTATTGCATTCACACACAAAGTCAAAGTCGGGTTTCTAAGGTTTCTTATAGCACTTTCTTTGTCTAAAATCAGCTTCACAAATCTCAGCAAACCTTCAGTGACAGCGGCAAAGACAAACTCCCTAATGAAAGCCTGTTCTTCACCCAGAGTGAATATTTTCTCTTTTCCAGATAGATGGTGCTATGTGTGAAAATCCCAGCAGATCAGAAGTTTCAAAATACATCAGACCAACCATGCCACGTTCAAACTTTAATCACCTTTCTTCCCCATTTGAGCTTCAGCAGCTCATCTCGATTGTGTCCACATGCACCGAGTTCCTGCCATGTGATTGGCTGATTTGATATTTGCGTTAACGAGCAGACGAAGCTAATAAAGTGGGCTATTTTGAGCCTCGTAGCTTCAGTCCAAACTCTTCAGAAGTGAACTGACACCAAAACGTCTCGATCAGCTACATCAAGGCTAAGGGGGACGTTTTTGCACGCGATCTTTTTGTCAAAATATCAGTTTAACCGCAGTTCCGATTCCAGAATGAAGTTGTTAAGAAGCGTGAGAAATGGAAGCCGAACGAAGCCGATAAAAGAGATCGAAACCGAAAGGACACAATATCGTAATATCAGCACAAAAACAACAATGAATATTTAGATAGTAATAAATCATACTACACTAAAGAAGCAAACACGATCGATGTTACAAAAAAAGTGAAGAGAGCCGTATTTAATGTTAAGCTTCCATAAAAAGAAGGCCTCGTTGTTTCTACATTTCTCTTTTTCTTCTTTTTTTTAGTCTCTTATAGGCTACTGATGTTCACAAGAGCGTGAATACAAACGGGCGTATAAAGCGAGCCGCGAGGCTTTTTCCGGGAAACCCGACCCCTCGGTATCAAACGCTATCTTCAACTAGGATCTATTAAAGCCGATTTTCTACACCTTTAATCATACATACATACATTCAACGCAATAATGTAGACCAGATATTGCTTTTTCGTTGATTTTCGGGCTCCTCTTCTTCCTTCTTTCCTTTACTTTCTTCTCCCTCTGATCGGCCGAACGACGTTCAGAGTTCGATGCCCGTTTGAGGCCTTGGCAGCTGTTTGTCTAAAACCTTTCTCCAAAAAACCGTGACCGGCGCTAATCCGACGCCTCCCGTGGTCACAGTGAATGAATCCAAAAACGTTGCTTAGTCTAAACAAACTCCTACTACAGACGAGATGAAGTTCAGCCCCGACGTTACGCCAATGCGAATGTGGACGACTAACGCTAAGTTTCTCTCAGTTCGATAAAAAGGTTTTCCGTCATTTTCAAACAGATGTACAAGTACGACCGGATGCCTTCCTTATTGCGATCAAGTCTCCTTGTCGCTCTCGCCCACCGAGTACAGCTCGCCCAGTCTCCGAAACCGCGGCCCCCACTCTCTGAGATAGTCGAAATTCTGGTCCGAATCCGAGGAAGACGTTTCCAGCGAGCTCAAAGACCCGGCCATGGAGCCCCGGCCCTCGTAGCCGTAGATTTGGATGGAGTCGTAGGGGGGCGCTGTCGGGTCGTTGTCGGCCTCGTGGAGCCGGACGTTGATGAACTCGTCGATGTCGACCCCGTTGGCGGCGGGTCTGAGTCCGGCCCGGGCGCTGTAGCTCAGCTCGGGTTTGATGTCCTTGCGTGGCAGGAAGCCATTGATGCCGTCGGGGTTCTGCAGCGTGGCGATGTCGAAGGCCTCCGTGTCCTCCTCGCCGCCGCCCTCGTCATCGTACGTGATGATGTTCTCTCGCACATCCTCCTCGTCCTTGATGATCAGCGGCTCGCTCTTGTGCCGACGCAGGGTCACAAACAGAACCACGATTACTGGAAAGACAGAAAGAACAGAACTGTATAAACAGGGACAAATGCATACTAAGCAGGTTCAACAGGTTCAAAATTAGGACAGCTAGAAAATCTGATAGCAGGGTGGTACTTAATAATAATAATAGCAAAGAAATTATAATAACAATAATAATAATAATAATAATAATAATAATAATCATAATAATATGATTATTATTATGATTATTATGATTATTATTATTATAGTAATAATAATAATAATAATAATAATAATAATAATAATAATAATAATAATAATAATAATAAAATGAATGCCCAATATATTAATAATAATAATAACAATAATAATAAAGAAGTGGATGGCAAATATAATAATAATAATAATAATAATAATAATAATAATAATAATAATAATAAAGAAATGAATGGCCAATATAATAATAATAATAATAATAATAATAATAATAGTAATAATAATAATAATAATAATAATAATCATAATAATAAAGAAGTGGATGGCAAATATAATAATAATAATAATAATAATAATAATAATAATAATAATAATAATAAAGAAATGAATGGCCAATCATATAATAATAATAATAATAATAATAATAATAATAATAATAATAAAGAAAATGAATGGCCAATATAATAATAATAATAATAATAATAATAAAGAAATGAATGGCCAATATAATAATAATAATAATAATAATAATAATAATAGTAATAATAATAATAATAATAATAATATAATCATAATAATAAAGAAGTGGGATGGCAAATATAAATAATAATAATAATAATAATAAATAATAATAATAATAATAATAAAGAAATGAAATGGCCAATATAATAATAATAATAATAAAATAATAATATAAAATAATAATAATAAAGAAATGAATGGCCAATATAATAATAATAATAATAATAATAATAAAGAAATGAATGGCCAATATATTAATAATAATAATAATAATAATAATAATAATAATAATAATAATAATAATAATAAAGAAATGATTGGCCAATACATTAAGAAAAATATAAAAAAATTAATATACATTTGAATACAACTTATTATAATATTATTATTATTGTTATTATTATTATTATTATTATTATTAACACTATGATATTTTAAAGTTCTATCTCTAAGTGCAGTGCCAGTTCAGAGTCGAGGTATTAATTGGATTATAAGTCCTGCTTTAGCTCATCTTTAATTACTTACCAAACAGCCACAATATCACTCAATGGCTCACGTTGTAAACTGATAACCAAAAATTGTGATGGCCTACCCAGCAGCAGGATGATGCAGGCCAGGATGGCGATGAGCGCCCCCATGCTGAGGCCGATGGGCAGGACGAAGGCCTCGACGTTACAGGACTGAACCACGCCATCTCTGCTGCAGCCACAGACCCGGATGGTCAGAGTGTTGGTGCTGCTCATGGGCGGGTCGCCGTCGTCACTCACCACGATGGGTAACAGATAGAGCTCCTGCTTCTGACGGCGAAACGAGTCGTGCTTCGCCAGGATGCTGATAGAATTATCTGAGGAAGGAGAAAGAAATGGCAGAGGGTTTATCTTAGACTCAGGAGCCTCTGGGGAAACGGAAACCATAAAGTATAAAGACAACAGTGCACCAGAAAGAGTTCGTACCCTGCCTCGGGCAAGGTGATGTATATCGGATACAGAGAGGTAAGTACGTTTTCCGGTGGGTGTTTCCCAGACTGAGACATGTACAGACACATTTTCGGACTAGTATAGTTATTTTTAGCATCTGTTCTTATTTTTAAATTCTGTTTTTATTGTTATAGGGGAAGCCGGAGATTAATCGTCTGTTTAAGGTTAAGGGGAAATAAGTGGACCAAACTTCTCGAGTGTTCATTATTCACTCCATCATTATCTCTGCGCTTTACATTTTTCCTTTCGGACTCCCTTAAGAATTTTTGCCGCAGCACAAATGGATTTCTAATAGTATCTCAAACGCTCGGGTACGTTCACGAGCCAGAGAGAATCGGTAATGGGTTGAAGAGCAGGAGTCGAGGTGCGAGAACGTCGAGATAATGCAGCGATGAGTGGAATAAATGTGCTCGGGAAATGACTTTCTTCATCATGAAAGGCGTCCCGAGGTTTAATCCGGTCTAACCGCGTCGCTTTTTACGCCGAGAGCAAAGCCCATCGCTCACTACGAACCTGCTATGGCCCAAAAAAATTAATAAATAAATAAAAAATTGCAGCTGAATTAATTCAACTTAACAACCACGTTAATGAAAAACAGAAAGGTGAATGTTCTGTGTCTCTAATATCAGGAAGTAATTATTCGCCACTGCTTTCAGCCACTTTATCATTCTAATTACATCCCCACTCAGGATGTTACTGTTCTAAACCCGGACGGACCAAGAACCTCCGCCCTCGCCCTAATTTGTCTTATTGGAATTTGAACAGCTCATAAATAATTTATTTTAAGAGTGTTAAATTGATTGTGATGTACGATATGTGTATTTTCATAGTGAGTATTTTATTAAGAATTATTTCAATATAATATAATATATATATATATATATATATATATATATATATATACACGTATATATTCTTGGTATTTTGGCCCATTCCTCCATGCAGATCTCCTCTAGAGCAGTGATATTTTGAGGCAACACGGACTTTCAACTCCCTCCACAAATTTTCTATGGGGCTGAGGTCTGGAGACTGGCTAGGCCACTGCAGGAGCTTGAAATGCTTTTTACGGAGCCACTCCTTCGTTGCCTGAGCGGTGTGTTTGGGATCATTGTCATGCTGGAAGACCCAGCCATGTTCCATCTTCAATGCTCTCACTGATGGAAGGAGGTTTTGGCTTAAAATCTCACAATACATGGCCCCGTCATTCTTCCCTTAACACAGATCAGTCGTCCTGTCCCCTCTGCAGAAAAACAGCTCCAAAGCATGATGTTTCCACCCCCATGCTTCACAGCAGGTATGGTGCAACTCAGTTTTTACCAAAAAATTCTTTTTGGTTCCATCTGACCACATGATATTCTCCCAATCCTCTCCTGGACCATCCATATGCTCTCTGGCAAACTTCAGACGGTCCTGGACATGTACTGGCTTAAGCAGGGGGGCACGCCTGGTACTGCAGGACCTGAGTCCCTCTCGGTGTAGTGTGTTACTGATGGTAGCCTTTGTTACTTTGGTCCCAGCTCTCTGCAGGTCATTCATCAGGTCCCTCCGTGTAGTTCTGGGATTTTTGCTCACCGTTCTCATGATCATTTTGACCCCACGGGATGAGATCTTGCGTGGAGTCCCAGATCGAGGGAGATTATCAATGGTCTTGTATGTCTTCCATTTTCTTACAATTGCTCCCACAGTTGATTTATTCACACCAACCTGTATGTATATATGTATTTTCATTCCTTGCATTGCTTCATTCAAGATAAATAAATGCAGAGAAAATAAATGAGTAATAATTAAAAAAAAAAAAAAAAAGAAAGAAAGCACAAAAACCCAGAACAGATTGAAAGAAAGTTCCCAAAATCCAAAACCTCTCACCCCATGTTGGGACAAACTACAACAGGACGGAGGCAAAGTACTGAGCGTAATAATATAAAAATAAAATAAAAGATAAGCCATGACAGTAAAAACATGGTGTTAATAATATGAGAGAGCTCTACTGAGATGATATTCAATAAAGTCAAGGTCCATAAACGCCCACACGGTCATGCAGGGGTCCGGCCATGTATAAATATGACCTTAAAGTCTAACACACGGCCTCTTTTGTCCAGATAGTGTTTATATAGAGTATTTATATTTCCTTATTATTTTAGAGATTAATAATAATAATTATTATTATTGTTTAATACATATTAAAAGCTGCATAAATTGCCTATTTTGAAATTTTTTATTAATACAAAACAGTTTTCTCTCTATTCTCTATTGTAAATTAAAGTGTGTTTTTTCTTTCTTTTAATCTTTTAGCTAGTGATTTTTGTTAATAATAATAAAAAATAAATAAAAGTCTAACACACGGCCTCTGAGATAAACAAAGCCAAATCCAGCACTGAACTCAAACATAATCTGTAAAATAATCAGCATATACACTATATTGACAAAAGTATTGGGACACCTCCACAATACACCTACAGGAGCTTTTATTGTCACACTTTAATAACAGCTGTAATTCCATCTAATTAATCTTCCAGATTCTAATTAAAGTTTGGAGCTCCACCTAATCACCACCTTTAGCCTCGGCATCGAGCCGCGTTATCGTTATGAAACTGTTAGCACAGGAAGCTCCTGAGATCGCAATGAAACAGAGAATCAGTTTCACCTGCTGCGGATTTCTTTCTCATCATCCTACTGAGGGCCGAGGTCAGGAGTCAAACCCTCCATACACCGCAGCATAAAGAACCAGCAGCGGAAAAAAGATCAACCAATCAATCAACAGGACTCAGTCCTCTCTTCTTTCTTCACTTCTTTACACTTTTCATATTTAAAGCTCCTGAAAATCCTGAAAATCCCCACACTCCTCTCTCTTCTTCATTCTCACCAGTCGATTCTGTGCTATGGTTTTTTACCCTTTCTTTTCCTTTCCTTTCTTTGTTATTTTATCTCTCTGATGTGTATGGAAGTGTATTTTTTCTTTCTTTTAATCTTTTAAGTAGTGATTTTTTTTTGTTTTTGTTTTCTTTTTTAGAATGTTGTTTTGTTGCCCATAAAAACTTACCATAATTATTGGATTACTAAAAAGAAGAAAAAAAAAATTAACAAGTTTAAGTCAGGTAAGAGGACATTACAAATCAGGAAAAAAACCTAAAAGCTGATAAAATAAATTTCTATGATAGACATGCAAAAAATATTCACCAAATAAACAATGATAACATTTGAAAGACAGAAAAAAGAAACAAAAAATAATTGAAATCAAAGAAAAAAAAAATCAACAAAATGATTACAATTATTTTTTCATTGAAATAGAACATACTAACAATAATGTAAAAACAATTTATAAAAATAATAAAAACAATTCATAATAATAAAAACAATTTATAAAAGATAATAAAAATCAAAACAAACTTAAACATCTTTCGCTGACAAAAACCTTAATCAATAATAAAAAAAAACAATCAAACACAACATAATATTCAAAAATAGAAAAACAAAAGCTAAGGAATTAATGCATGCAATTTTAATTCTAATTCTAAAAATTCTACACATTTTTATAACTTAAAAAGATTTGAACAATAACTAAAAATATTTAAAAAAATAAAAATAAGGCAATATAAAATATATTCACCAAATAAACAATGAAAAAAAATAAAACAAGCAAGGACGTTAGAAAGACAAACAGACACAAAGAAAGAAAAAGAAACTGAATAAAATCAAGACTGCTAAAAGGTAAAATGAATAAAAAAAATCAAACAAAATGGTTGAAATAAATCTATTTGTTTGAAATAGAATATACCAAAATTCATGTAAAAACAAATATACCAAAAATCAAAACAAACTTGAAATTAAAATCCTTTTCATTGACAGAAACCTTATTAAAAAATAAACACAATACAATATACAAAAACAGAAACATTAAATAGAAAGCTAGAAAATTAATACAAATAAATAAATTGTTAAATAAATTTGTGTAACTTAGAGAGTTTCATGAACAATAAATAAAAAAAATACAAAACGAATAAAAAGGTAAATAGTGCAACAATGAATGTAAATTATTAAATGAATATGGCAATATAACATCATAAAAATAAAAAACAATCCAATTATTATAATAACAAAACGATTTAACTGAATATTTTACTGTGTACTGAAATGAGTTCAGCAAAATAAATGTCTATTGAAAGAATAAATAATATTGTATAATAAAATGATAACACCAAAACACAAACAATATATAAATAAATAAATAAATAAGCTCCTTACCCAGGTTATTTTTGATGGTGAAGTTGGGGTTGTTGATCATATCCAGTCTGTAGTGGAAGGTGTGTCCCTGTGCTGGATTGTCTCTGTCCACAGCACTGATGGTCTGAATCACCTGTACACACACACACACACACACACACACACACACACACACACACACACACACACACGCCTCCATTAGCATCACACAGGAGGAAATTTGTCCTTTGTGTATCTGGAAGTTGAAGCTTTATCTCTCTCTCCTCTCTCATTATTCCTGCTCCCGCTTCATCCATCATCCTGCCCCGGTGCTTCAGAACACTCTCGCTCTTCATGATGGACGGCCTCGGCTCCTTCAAAAAGAAGCAACCTGACACCGGCTTTTGTTCCTCTTCTTTTCTTTTCTCTGAGGTTTGGATTCTCAGCTCAGTTTTGGGCTGCACTAATAAGAATGAATCTGTAACTTCTGATTTAGAGAAATCACCTCAGATCTGAATCTTAAGCTGCTTTCTTATCATTATTTTAAATTGAGCTATAGCAAACAGTAGCTAAAGCAGCAGTAATGGTGCTCTGGCGAGATTAAAAGATCAGCCTCAGCAAAATATCTTCCACATGTTCTTATTAAAAATCAAATAAAAATCAGAATCAGTAATACAATAATGGATGTACTATAAAAAACATTTACCTGCAATTAAATGAACTTTTATGTATGTTATAATAATAATAATAATAATAATAATAATAATAATAATAATAATAATAATAATAATAATAACAACAACAATGACTATTAAATGCTGCATTTACCCTTTTTTTAACAGGTTTTTATTAATACAGGACACTTTTCTCTCTAAAGTAAATGGTAATGTATTTTTCTTTCTTTTAGTCTTTTAACTAGTGATTTTTTGTTTACTTATTTTGGGGCATGTTAGTAATAAGGTAAATAGAAGTGTAATTTTTTTTTTCCTTTTTTAATATTTTAACTATTGTTTGTTTTCTTATTAAGGCAGTTGTTTTTGTTAATCAATCAATCCTTTATTTTCCTCGGCCTTTATTATTATTATTATTATTATTATTATTATTATTATTATTATTATTATTATTATTATTATTTTACATGCAGAGTTTATTTTTTTGCTGCCAAGTTACAGATCAAAAAAATAAAATTAAATAAAATAAAAAAAAAAAAAAGAACAGAATTATAAATTTTAAATCTGGAACAGTTCATTGTGCTTCATAATCCATCCCATAATAGAAACTTTTTTTTTTTATTATTACACAAATTCTGTAGCAAAAAATGTATACAAAGTGATGGAATGATTTCTTTTTCTTATTAAATAAAAGAGCAGATTAGAAGCAGCTGAGGGCTGAGATCTTACCTGACCAGGCCTCCCGTTCTCACAGAGGAAAGCTTCGTACTCGGTGGGGAACTCAGGAGCGTTATCGTTTATATCCAGAACTCGGATGGCCACGATCGCCCTGGAGATCTGACTGTGATTCCCTGAACAAAAACAAAAACAAAAAACTATTTAAAAAAAAACACATCCATTGGTTAACTTCTGCAACTAATGCAGTGTGTTTGCAAAAGCTTTAAAACGTGTGGGGTTTTATGTTATTATATCCACGATTTCAAACAGATTCACTCAATCAATAAAAAAATAAATAAAGGGCATGATGGAGCAGTGGAGTTTGCATGTTCTCCCTGTGTCTGTGTGGGTTTCCTCCTAATATTCATTTAGGTCAATTGGTGTCTCAAAAAGTGTGCAGGTATGAAAATGAATAAACAAATGAACAAACAAACCCACATAAATAAATCCGTTTTTTCATGGTGGGAAACAGCATCAGTCCAGGAAACTAAATAAATACATAATAAATAAATATTTGTATTTAATTTTTAATTAACAGCATGAACAGCAGGAAAAAACCATAAAGAGCTTTCTAAATTCTCCACACTCTGACTGACATGTGTCTTAGACCCAGCACGAAATAAATGCATATTTATAAAATGATGGTTGTTAAAATCCAAAAAGAAAGTAAAAGCTTTTTAATTAGATCCATGTTTTTATTCATATTATTCACTGCCGGTCGTTTTCTGTCCCTTATGAGCACGATGTAAAAGAACCGATGTAATCAGCCTTGTTTTTAGCACAATCTTTTCTCTTTGGCCTTTCGGCGTGACCAGGGAGCTTTTTAGATCTGTCACTTTTTTAAAGCTGCGATAATAAAACATGTCCAGCTTCGTTACTGAAGGATCACCGAGCCATGTCAGAGAAATTTCAAAAGATAATTACAACTAAAGATATATAAATAAAGGTAATATCCATTTTAATATGTGGCACAATATTTTAAAAAAATCAATACAGATTTATTTAGTCATTTGCACCGAGTTGGGCGTGAAGATTATGTGAGTTATGACAGTAGATTCTTTTTACCCTGTTCAAACTTCTGTAACTCTGCTACTATAAAACTCCCAGATCTTACCTCTTAGAACAGACCAGGTTGGTGCCTGAAGTCCAAAGCATTCAAGAACAGTAAGGTTTTTATCTTGCTTCTGCCTTTTTTGAGCTTGGAAACAGAAATGTATAAATCACAACAGGACTCTGTTTACCTTATTTTGTCCACGTGTGTTTTGTTTCAGTTCTGGGTCTTTGAGGAGTAAAGATGATCAGAGGATCTCCAGTTTAACAACAGATGCGTGAGAAGATGTGAAATGTTTAGAAACAATGTTCCTCAAAGAAATTTTGGAAGGGATTTATATATTTCTCCCTCCACAGAGCATAATATCATTAAACCATTCAAGGAATATGGAGGAATTTCCTAAAAAGCCTAAACTGAAGAGGCCTAGTGGTTAAGGTGCAGAACTATGAACCAGAAGGTCCAGGGTTTAAATCCCACCTCTGCCAAGCTGCCACTGTTGGGTCCTTGAGCAAGACCCTTAACCCACAATTGCTTGGATTGTAAGACTGTACCAATTGTTAGTCTTTCTGGATAAGGGCGTCTGCTAAATGCTGTAAATGTAAATGTAAGAGGGGTGATCTCCACTCCCTCAGACAGCACTGCATCAAGAACCATCATTCATCAATAGCTGATAGAACCACATGGGAAGGGATTCCTTTATCAAACCTTTATCAAGCTCTAAAATACAGAGCTACATTCACAGATACCACTTGCAACTTTTACGCAAGTTCAACTCCAAAAACTTTCTCTGTTTAACACTGAGGTACGAACTTCACACTGTCGTTTTACTTTCAGACCAAACCAGGCTGTGTTTAGTAACGCGTTCTCCGTCGGCGAGTAATAAAAGGCCTCAGACATTTCACACGGCTCTTAATTGCACTGAAAGGCGTTTAATCTGCGCCAGAGCGGTTTGGAGTAATTATCCCACGACTTCTCTGAATGTTAATTCGAGTTCCAGAGGCCGAACGCGGTCCTGAATGGAAATAACGCCGTGCGTATGGTACGAGGCATGCGAGTTCTGCTCCAGAGCTTTTAATTTGGAAGTGTGTGCTCTGGATGGCAGATGTGCTTTTTATCGGCGAGCATTCGGTCGTTGCGTCGTTCTAAACAAGAGAGGCGCGGATTCATTTCTGCTGTGCCTTCATTTCAACACAAGGTATGTGTCGAGAGACGCTCTTACACCGTGTTTATAGAATTACTGAATGGATATGCACACCATCGCTACATGGCCAAAAGTTTGAGGACACCCTTCAAGCTATTTCAGTCGCCTATTCATGTACAAACAATCGACCGTTCAGCAAGTGAAGCCGTCCGTGCTTTGACTTTAGAGGATGATCAGGTAGATAGAGCCGCCACGATCAGTTACATGTCTAAAATGTGGGCCTTAGATGGAGTTTGTGCCCCTTTGCCTGCAGAGCAGCCTTCTTAACAGCTTTCCAAATTTGGAACACAGGGGAACACGATCTTGTTGGACATAAGCTCACAGTTGTTATTCCCATTCATCTCAGCGGTGTGTGATGGATTTAAATCAATAATTGGTTTATGGAATAGCAATCAATCATCCAACGGGTGTCCATATACTTTTGGTCATGTAGTGTATGCTGTAATTAGGAGCCACACAGAGCTCAGTCAAGAAGCAGCTCCAGCTTTGTAAACCACAGGATCCACAGAATGGTCATGCCCCTTTTATGTGTTATGAATGGCATACAGCACCATTATTGGACTCTGGAGTTGTGGAAACATGGTCTTTGGACTTTATAACCCTCCATTCATCCAGCCGACCTGTACGTCTTCCTAAGAGGAAAACAATAATTATTAAATATTAAATAATATTTTGTTTAAATTATTATTATTATTATTATTATTATATTTTACAGTTATAGTCCTTCTTGAATTGTCTTACATCCGGAACTTGCAATTATTATTCAGATACATTCAATCCAGCATTGTGTGTGTATTTGTAATTTTTTTATTTAATTTATTAAAGGAATTGTGTTTATTTATACACGTCTATCACAAGTATAACACTGAGCTTGACCTGCTGCAGTCACCGATATTAACACCTTCATTACTAATTATTTATATTTAAGTACATTTTAAATTGCCATATTGCAGTTTCATTAATTAAGCACCGGTTGTTCGTTTAAGTACTGAGGGTAAACAGAAGGATATGGTAATTATAAATCAGATAATTATCCGCTTAATCAGCTTAATTACACTTGCTCATGTTGGTATGAGTGGTGTCGTCAAAATCAGCACTTTAATTAATTTATTTACTCGTTACATCAGGTTTGCATTACAGAACGACACGCTCTACCATTATGTTTCATGCTGTATCCTCGCTGGGGGTACAGAACCCATCCCACAGTGCCCAGCAGTCCATCACAGGATCGGACAAACCTGCTGAAGGTAACACTGGCACTCATACCTGGGCATTACAGCTGTGGGCGACCGAATGACTGGTTTGTTTATTTTTTTAATACTGTAATATAAAAACAAAACAAAACAAAAAACTCCTGGTTGTATGGGTTTCCTCCCACATTCCAAAGACGCAAATGTTCATCAATCAATGGAGTGTTTATTTATTTATTTTTATGTTTTTATAATTTTTTATGTATTGTTTAAGTATTATTATTATTATTATTATTATTATTATTATTATTACTACTAGTGGTAGTAGTAGCAGAAATTTAAAATAAGCTAAAATAATAAATTATTTTATTTTCTGTGCTTTTTTTCAATATTAAAGTTGATGTATATTTATCATTTTAATTACATGTCAGTGTCAAAGAAAAAATAATAATGCATATAATTTCTTAATTATTTTTATTATTTATTTAATAATTTATTTACTTAACAATATAATGCCATTTATATGTGTTAACAGTAATTTGTATAATTTAATTACTCTCTCTCTCTCTCTCTCTCTCTCTCTCTCTCTCTCTCTCTCTCTCTCTATATATATATATATATATGCACACACACAATATTTTTATTGTTATACTCCTTGTCTTTATTTTTTTTTACATGTGTTGTTAGAGAAAAATGAATAATACAGCTCATTTATTACTTAATTTATTATTTATTTCAGAAGTTATGTACATAATAATTTATTGGCATTTAAATGTGTTAACAGTAATATTTATAATTTAATTACTTACATTAGTTGCATGTCATTTTTTATTTATTTATTTGTCTATTGAAAGATTTACTTTCTTATATTCAGAATAAATTATTAGAAATGAGATAAAACTTTATTAATCCCAAGGGAAATTAAAATAATAAAAAATATATTATTATTATTATTATTATTATTATTATTATTATTATTATTATTATTATTATATTCTTTCTGTTCTTTATTTTAGAGAAAAATGCAAAATGCATATTATTAATTATTTTTTAAATGATATTGCTATTTATACATGTATCAACAGTAAAGTGTATAATTTAATTATTATTAATATTAGTTGCATGTGGAAAATCATTAGATCAATATTTCTTTATGTATTTATTTGTACATTCTAAATAAAAAAGTTATTATCATTATTATTATAGTATTTTTTGTTTATTTTTTTATTTTTTTAACTATTTTTATAGGCCTGGCATCTATCCCACACAACACAGGGTACAGGTGTAAACAGCTCCGGAGGTGATCTCCCAACATGCCCCCCTTCCCTCATGTGTCACCCACACAAATTAATTTCCTCTTCTTCCTCTCTTTACTTATTAGTTCATTTGATTATTTGTTTTTCGGCACAAACTTCTAACAGGTTTTTCACCAAATCTAGTTTTGGAGCTTTGGCTGCCGATGCAGATGTACCAAAAGATGCTTTACTTACGAACTTCGGTGGCCGTCACCGTGATGTTGTGCCACGTATCGGTCTCTCGGTCCAGAGGTTTGGCTAACGTGATCCTGCCATCGTCCACGTGGATATTGAACTGCCTCTCCAGGTCGGTGTGGCGATCGATGGAGTATCTGTAGGGAGGACGAGAGCAGAGAGAGAAATGAAATGTGCATTCGCTTCACGTCTAACCGAACAAAGCCGAGGAGCCGAGCCCGAGCTCCATCCATCAGTCGCTTCCTGTAGGCTAGGATAGGGAAAATCAGCAGGACTTTAATAATCCAGTCCGAGGATGAACGGCGGCAGCCACGGACATTAACGCTGCAGAGGGGCCGATGCTCAGAATGTTTTGGGCCGCACGCTGTCGTGGAAACGCGTTAATTTGAGTTATTAGTACCTGATCTGCCTGGAAAAAGCTCAGCAAGGAAATTTACACCATCAAATTTACACACATCTTCTTTATTAAACCTCACCTGCTTTAGGTTCAGGCCTCCTGAGGGCTAAAAAATGAGACCAGGAAGAATCGAGTGGGTAAAACAGTGGGGCAGGGGGTACATGAGAGATTAAAGACGTTACAGGGATTTGATCTACAACTATGGACTAAAAAACAAGACCAAAAAAGATTCGCATTTGGCCAAAAGTATTGGGACAAACCCAAATGTGGCCAAAAGTATTGAGACAAATCCACAAGTGGCTAAAAATATTGAGACACAAACCGAAATGTGGCCAAAAGTATTGAGACACAAACCGAAATGTGGCCAAAAGTATTGGGGCAGTGGGCAGGGGGTACATGAGAGATTAAAGACGTTACAGGGATTTGATCTATAACTATGGACTAAAAAACAAGACCAAAAAAGATTCACATGTGGCCAAAAGTATTGGGACAAACCCTCATGTGGCCAAAAGTATTGAGACAAACCCACATGTGGACAAAAGTATTGAGACAAACCCTCATGTGGCCAAAAGTATTGAGACAAACCCACATGTGGCCAAAAGTATTGAGACAAACCCACATGTGGTCAAAAGTATTGAGACACAAAAACACATGGGGCCAACAGCATGTGTTGTTTTGTACAGTGATTACCAGCTTACTCACCAAAATCAGTGCCCCATACTGGTGACCAAGCTGGCACTAACATGTATTCAAGTACCCCACCAAAAACAGTGCTTGCCACCTTAAAAAAGCCAAAAAAGGGTACCCACCTCAGAGTGTACCCTGTTTTTCCCCTATATTTATTCTTTCAGTCATTTTCATACCCATTTAGTGCTGTGTGCCAGGTACCAAGCATGGATGCCAGCCCATTGCAGGGCAAAAACACATTCTATGTTAAATTTCTGACTTAAGTTAGATTAGGAGCATGCATGATTGGGTGGGGGGTTAATAGGGAGTGCTCTTGTAGTGCCAGAGGATGATCCCCTGACTGGAACTCCCCCCTCAGGTAAAGTGCCAAAAATTTCCACGTTGCCAGAAATAAAAATCGTACCGATATGCCTGTGCAGTGAAGTTTTTATATTTTTATTGCACTAAACCAACGCAATTCATTCAAGGACCAAGAGTACACTTCAAGGCTCAGTGTTACTTCAAGAATGAAAGACACACACACACACACACACCTCCCATGTGGGATCGTTCTCCAGGTGCCCCAGGTGCCCGGGCGCTTGTCAGTCAAGCCCTGACAGTTTTACGTAGCGCCAAGAGACGGAGCCGGAAATGTTCTGCTAGCTGCCAATCAACCTGACACGGATACAGCGGGAGGACTCCGGAGGAACCTGTGGGTTCGGTTCAGGCGCGTGCTGGCGGTGAAAGCGAAACACGTGTCTGTTGTGTAAATACCGCTTGCTTTTCGCTTACCGGCTACAGAACGCTGGCGGTTCGGAAGCGGGCCGCGCCGGCGTTTTAATTACGAGGCAGAGGTCAGATTTCAAAGCCGGAGTCTGGTGTGATTAAGCAGGGCCATTAGCGGCTCCTCATTTCCGAGCTGGCGCTATCTAACGCCGAAAAACAAAAGCAAACTAAGTAATAGGTCTTTAAGGATGAAGCGAAATGCTTAATTAGGCCTAATATCAGTCGACGTCACGGCATCCACTTACTGACGGTTTTATGAGATGTCACTCTTCTGCTTCTTATTACTGATTTTATTCTTCTTCTCCGTGTCCTTCGTGTAGGTCCTGCTGCGCCGCTTTAACTTAATTACGCAATGTAAGGACTTTAGTAATATGATCCAGAGCGTGAATTATGGCATGGCCGGACACGATTGCACCAGCAGACACACTCTGAGATGGAGTTTTGCACCGCGTTTCATCATGCAATCGCATTTACGGAGCCTCTCAGCATATAAAGTAATATTAATGCAGGATGTCAGAATCCGCTGTGGAAGAAGAGAGCATCCGCACCGTAGCAGACCTCTGGCATCGAACGGCCACGCTTTAATTTAACCAAACTCTGCTGGACCTCAGTGCCAGCCTCGGACTCCCACCACTCCTCCAGATGAACGGGTTACGATGATAAGGCTAACGAAAAGTGAAAAGTACTCTAATTGTTTTCTGACTGTTGTTTAGATGTCCATACGAGCACCAGTCTGCTTCCCTATGAGCCATTATTTATTTATCTACAACCCCAAATCAGAAAAAGTAGGTACAGTACAGACATTGTTCCTTACATCTACTTTTACTTATATTTAATTGCAGACAGTATGGATCTAAGATGTTTCAGGTTTTGTAAATAAATCTTTTTCGAAGTCCATTTCTTCCAAAAAAGATCTGTGATACTGATGGGTCTGAGCACAATCCCCGTTCCCACTGTATGATGGTCCACCCCAGATGCCTCCGAACCCAGAGAAGCCGACGCTGCTTCTGGACATGGTTATAACATAAGGCTTCTTCTTAGCACAGTATCGTTTTAAGTGGTATTTGTGAATGTAGCTCTGTATTGTAGAGCTTGATAAAGGTTTGATAAAGGAATCCCTTGTCCATGTGGTTCCATCAGCTTCTTCTTTATGCAGTGCCGTCTGAGGGAGTGGAGATCATACCTCTTCAGTTTAGGCTTTTTAGGAAATTCCTCCAGATTCCTTGAATGGTTTAATGGACCATAAAGAAACATGAACCATCTTGAGTTCATACTGTCTGCATTGAAATAAAAGTCAAAGGAAAGTTGCATTTCCCACACCGTCCCGACATTTTCTGATTTGGGGTTGTGTTTTAGGATAAGCCTATTAGATCGTGTGGCTTGCATATGCCTATCAGATAACTCCAGAAAACTAGGAACATTTTTTTTCTCCACTTGTAAACCAGAGAAATATGTTTGTGGCCTTAAAAATGCAATCTACATGGTTAGAAGGAAAGGACAGCAGATTTATGCATGAGAAACATTTTGAACACTTTATATAAAAGCAAGAACAGCAATAGAACCTTAAGGAGTTAAAACATCCAACTCTGAGCAGAAAGTAAACGGAACACCAGGAGTCAGAGCAGGAGAAAAAACAAAAAAAAGATGATATGCAAATAAAGGCCGTCAGTGCACGGGACTGCAATATATAACGCGATATGAAGGCCGGTTACTGCTGCATGTTTTCGATGATTATTTCCGTCTGCATGTCCCAATCCTGCTCAGATCTAGAACAGCATTTGCCTTTGTTATTAGGTCAGTTATTCCACGGGGAGGGTCACAGATGCGGTTTATTCAGCGCTCTGTGCAGATGCAAACAAAGTATAAATCTTTCCCCCAGTTTGAGATTCTCTTCGCTCAGATGCTTGCAAGCTCCTCATGAAACCCCGATCTGTACCCTCGTACCAATCGACACTCCTGCGTGGCTTAACCAGATCCAACCCTCAGGACAAAATAAAGACCATTCTCCGCTCTGTGTGTTTGGATGACGAGTAAAGCTCCTTCTCTTCACTCAGGACTTCTGGCAGCTCTAATCTTGACACTTAGGGGTCTGTCGATGTTATGTTGTTTATATTTCTCGACTAACTTCTGCTCTGTCTAGTTTGGTGCTCATAGAGCATGTGTTTCTAACCATCCATTTTTAAGACCACTTCATTGCATGTGTTCCTGTTTCACCCACAAATCCCGGTCAGGGTCTCTGGGGAGGGTCCACACCCCATCCCTACCCAAGTTCACTGGGTGCAGGCTTTGTAAATGCATCGTCCTGTAAGAGCTTTGCACCAAGTGCTACTGTTAAATATATACACACGATAAAATCATTTGGTTTGGATGTGCTGAGAGTAAGTGTCCAGCCACTTGGATAGTGTTTTAAAGGATGCGCAAAAGCAGAATCACATCAAAAGCCGCCTAAAATAGCTCCCAGATGTCCAAGGAGTTCTGTTCTGGATAAAGGCATTGGCTAAATTCTGTATATGTGGAGGGAGATAACCACAAGCAACCACAAGTGTAAAAGTTTATATGGAACAAATAAAGGTTAAACAGGATGTTGAATGAAATGACCAGACAATACTGTAGTTACATAGCAGCTGAGATGGTTTTAGATCTATTTTAAACAATAATATTTCGAATTCAAAATGGTAAAAAAATGCGTTAAGCGTTTTGGACTCTCCCCAAAGGGCCAGGAGAGAGAGCAGTCGGTCAAACCCAGGAAACTGCTGAAGCTCAGTATCATGTTGGTACTTTAGATGTTTTGCCATGTTGGCGGTGTAACCTTCTTTATAAAAGATCAACTTTAGTCATACTGCACTTCGCCTTTTAATTTTCTCCCACAAAAATTCTAAGCACTTTTAAGCATCCATCTTCTGTTAATGCTCTAGGGGAGCGTATCAACACAAAATGATGAGACTGTGTATGAGATTACATGGCGCACCGGCCCTGCAGATGTATTTTTGCAGTAATCATGGCTGTGTATTTGCAGCTTAAATGCGTTAATAGGACGAAATTCTTGTCATTGTAATTTTGGAACGATTTCCAATGCCCAACGCTAGAGAAAAGCCAGCCAGGAGTACCCGGTGTAAACCCACGGCAACACCAGGAGAACACGCACAGCTGCCCGAACTAAAAGCGTTTGGTGAGTTGAGGTGATTTTTGCCGCTCTCTCTCGTCCAGCATGCTCAGGTTATAAAGAAAATGGGCCAATGACTTTTCTCGGGTTTTATCCGTTCCATTCTCTCACAGCTACGAGCAAAACAATCGACAGGAAAATGCAGGTCTATTTTGGGCCGGAGTCTACCTGCAATGTCTTACGGTTCAGTGCATTAAGTAGAGCTCTGGGCTTTTTGTGTGGATGGAGGGAGAAAAAAAACAAAAACAAGAAGAAGATTGTGAGCTAGGAGGAAAACAGCACAGAGAGAGAGATTGATTTAGGGATATATAAGCGATGCTCAGACCAAACAGAAGACGTACGGATGTGTTAGTCCACCACTTTTTTCAGCTTCTCCATTTGCAAAGTGCCTTTTACCTTTAAACGACATTATCTGTGCCGCGAGTCGGGTGGGAAAGTGACTTTGCCACTTTATGCCTCGAAATTCACTTAAGGATCCCGCAGCCGTCCGTGAAATATTGGAAAACATAATGTATCTCTCGATGGCGAGGCGAGCCTGATCAGGTTTTGCCAAACATAATTTACTTGATGGCCTCGGGATAGAAGTAATTCATCTTACGAATAAAAACAAGCGACGCACGGACACAATGGAACACGCCACGGCCTGGCAAATGCAATCAGCAGAGTCGTCGGGAAAAACCTTTTTACACGCGACGTAAAGACGCCGGCTGCTTTAGCACTGTCAAAATACATGATTAGCTTCTTTTTTTTTTTCAGAAGCACAGCACCAACAAGCAAAGAGAAAGAAATAAAACAAGCTGTCAGCACTGCAGTGCTTCCGATTTCTCTCCAGCTGAGCTCTGCACAGACGTTTAGGATGGGTTGAGAGACGGGACGTGATTACACCCCGAACGCCAGACTATTCAGGGACTGACTTTAGATTAATAACAGCGTGGAATGATGGAATAGATAACGAGGTCAAAATTAAAAAGAAAACAACACAGCAAGGAAAGCTTTAAATCATTCATTCATTCACTTTCTGTACCTCTTATTCCAGGTTTGGGGTTCTGGGCCCCGAGGCAGGGCGCCAGTCCACTTGCAATGCATAAGGAATACTACACTGACACAGGGAGAACATGCAAACTCCACACAGGCAGTGGGACCCAGGTCTCTAGAGCCATGAAGGGGCAACAAATCTATGCCTGGGCATACAGTCTGTCAAACATCTTCAAATTTGTTTATCTATACAGCTTTGAGTTCCAGCAATGCCTTCCTGCCAGGTAGGGTGTCACATGATGGACAGTCAGTTACTGACTGTACAAGTTCTCCTACTAAGAGAAATGAGAGAGGTCTGTAATTTTCATCATAGGTACACTTCAACTATGAGAGACAAAATGAGAAAAAAAATCCAGGAAATCACATTGTAGGAGTTTTAACGAATTTAATTGTAAATCATGGTGGAAAATAAGTATTTGGTCACCCACAAAAAAGCAAGATTTCTGGCTCTCACAGACCTCTTACTCTTCTTCTTTAAGAAGCTCTTCTGTCCTCCACTCGTTACCTGTATTAATGGCACCGTTTTGACCTCGTTATCTGTATAAAAGACACCTGTCCACAGCCTCAAACAGTCAGACTCCAAACTCAACCATGGCCAAGACCAAAGAGCTGTCGAAGGACACCAGGAAGAAAATTGTAGACCTGCACCAGGCTGGGAAAAGTGAATCTACAATAGGCAAGCAGGTTGGTGTGAATAAATCAACTGTGGGAGCAATTGTAAGAAAATGAAAGACATACAAGACCACTGATAATCTCCCTTGATCTGGGGCTCCACGCAAGATCTCATCCCGTGGGGTCAAAATGATCATGAGAACGGTGAGCAAAAATCCCAGAACTACACGGAGGGACCTGATGAATGATCTGCAGAGAACTGGGACCAAAGTAACAAAGGCTACCATCTACGTCGAGAGGGACTCGGATCCTGCTGTGCCAGGCGTGTGCCCCTGCTTAAGCCAGTACATGTCCAGGCCCGTTTGGCAGAGAGCATATGGATGATCCAGAAGAGGATTGGGAGAACATCATGTGGTCAGACGGAACCAAAATAGAACTTTTTGGTAAAAAAAAGTTTGGAGGAAGAAGAATGCTGAGTTGCATCCCAAGAACACCATACCTACTGTGAAGCATGGGGGTGGAAACATCATGCTTTGGGGCTGTTTTTCTGCAGACGGGACAGGACGACTGATCCGTGTTAAGGGAAGAATGAACGGGGCCATGTATCGTGAGATTTTAAGCCAAAACCTCCTTCCATCAGTGAGAGCATTGAAGATGGAACGTGACTGGGTCTTCCAGCATGACAATGATCCCAAACACACCGCTCAGGCAACGAAGGAGTGGCTCCATAAAAAGCATTTCAAGCTCCTGCAGTGGCCTAGCCAGTCTCCAGACCTCAGCCCCATAGAACATTTGTGGAGGGAGTTGAAAGTCTGTATTGTCCCAAAACATCACTGCTCTAGAGGAGATCTGCATGGAGGAATGGGCCAAAATACCAGCTACAGTGTGTGCCAACCTGGTGAAGCCTTACAGCAAACGTTTGACCTCTGTCATTGCCAACAAACGTTATGTTACTAAGTATTGAGTTGAACCAAATTTATTGACCAAATACTTATTTTCAACCATGATTTACAAACAAATTCTTTAAAAACCCTACAATGTGATTTCCTGGATTTTTTTTTCTCATTTTGTCTCTCATAGTTGAAGTGTACCTATGATGAAAATTACAGACCTCTCTCATCTTTCTAAGTCGGAGAACTTGCACAATCAGTGGCTGACTAAATACTTTTTTGCCCCACTGTGTCTTTTAATATGTTGAACCTTTTTTTCCCCTTCTGTTTAGTTAATTTACCTACAGCAGATGCTGAAAGCATGATATGCTGGAGTAGATAAAAGTCAGGTTAAAAAAAAGTCTTAAGTATAAGCTAAAACCTAAAAAAAATCAAATAAAAAAAAAAAAACAGTCTAATTACACACAAACATATAGCAAACCAATAAAAAAAACGTTGTGCAGGAGGAGTAAAAAATGCTTGCAAATAAACAAAAACATAACAAACAAACAAACAAAAAATAAAACCTTGCCAAAGTTGGCCAAACAAGTAGGAACAACAACAACACTAATAATAATAATACTAATAATACTAATACTAATACTAATACTAATACTACTACTACTAATAATAATAATAATACAGAAACAAACAAACAAAAAAAAAAATAAATAATATTGCCAAGTTTGCAAAACAAATAGCTGCAAAAATGAAACAAATCTAAACAAACCAAACACAGCTCTGGCACATCCCATAAAGTTGTAATTTTTAAAATTTTATTTTAATATACTTTTTTAATATAAGTAAATAAAGCAAAAATGAATTCAAAATGTAATAAATTGTAGTAAATGTATATAAATCTCTATGGAGATTAAACAAAGAAAAGCCTAATAGTCAAAACAACTAGCAACAAAAATGAATAAGGTAAAAAAAGGACATTACAAACTGTCAGACATTATATTGCTTTTTTTTTTCCATTAAAATGCTTTATATTTCTTCCCGTTCCATTTGTTTAATTTATCTACACTCTGTAAGAATGCACTGCTGGAGGACTTGTCAAAAATGTTGCCACAATAAAAAAATAAATAAGTAACACAGCCCATATAGGCAAAACAAATAGCTGCAAAAATTAAATAAAATAAATAAGTAAAACAGATCTGGCACATCCCATAACGTCAAGTTTTTAATTGATTTTTAATATACTTTTTCAATACAGGTAAACACTCCAAGATAACTAAAACAGCTGTGAAATGAACCTCTACATCTCTATATGCAGATGAAGCCTGACTCCACGCTGCTCCTCCTCCTCACTCCTACAGAGCTGAAGCAGAAAATGAGGAGGTGATATTTGAGCAGACAGATGTTTTGCACCATTACTGAACGTCTGGATACAGAAACACGTGCGGTAAATTAGAAAGCCGGCGCTGGGGCTTCACACTCTGGATGAACTCTGGAGGGAAATAAAGTACCCCATTTCTCTGCACGTCTAGGGGTAATTGCACAACCTGTTAAGTGTTGTCCCTGAAACACAGAGTCGCTGGAGAATTAATGAAACGCCGGGGCGGGACCGACAGAAGCGGCCCCGGTGACTTCGGCCAAGGTGCCCTTGTGAGGTCTGAGGGGCGAATCGACCGGAGAAACATTCCAGGAAGTAAAAAGGGGAACGAGCTGTGCCAAAACCCCATCATTCAGCCACGGTGATGCAGCGCTGCAGCTCCAGCCTGC
>JAJAGP010000252.1:405000-410000 GCA_025084515.1 Ancistrus triradiatus | reverse complement strand
CCTCCGTACAGAACAGCTTCAGCTCTGGGATGTTGGTGGGTTTCCTCACATTAGCTGCTCACTTCAGGTCCTTCCACAACATTTCCATTGGATTAAGGTCAGGACTTTGACTTGGCCATTCCAAAACATGAACTTTATTCTTCTGTAACCATTCTTTTGGTAGAACGGCTGTGTGTGCTTAGGGTCGTTGTCTTGCTGCATGATCCACCTTCTCTTGAGATTCAGTTCATGGACAGATGCCCTGACATTTTCCTTTAGAATTCTCTGATATCATTTCAGAATTCATTGTCCATCAATGATGGCAAGCCATCCTGCCCCAGATGCAGCAAAACAGGACCAAACCATGATACTACCACCACAATGTTTTCACAGAGGGGATAAGGTTCTTATGCTGGAAATGCAGTGTTTTCCTTTCTCCAAAACATAACGCTTTTCTTTTAAACTAAAAAAAAAGTTCTATTTTGGTCTCATCCGTCCACAAAAACATTCTTCCCAATAAGCCTCTGGCTCCGTCCACGTGATCTTTAGCAAAACTGCAGACGAGCAGCAAATGTTCTTTTTGGAGAGCAGTGGCTTTCTCCTTGCAGGCCCCTGCCATGCACTCCATTGTTGTGTCAGTGTTCTTCTGATGGTGGACTCATGAACATTAACATCAGCCAATGTGAGAGAGGACCTTCAGTTGCTTAGAAGTTACCCTGGGGTCCTTTGTGACCTCACCAGCTATTACACGCCTTGCTCTTGGAGTGATCTTTGTTGGTCGACCACTCCTGGGGAGGGGTAACAATGGCCTTGAATTTGCTCCATTTGTACACAATCTGTATGACTGTGGATTTTGTGGAGTCCAAACTCTTTCCTTAGAGATGGTTTTTTGTAAGGAGCCTTTTCCCAGCCTGATGAGAATCAAAAACAACTTTCTCCTCGAAGGTCCTCAGAAATCTCCTTTGTTTGTGCCATGATACACTTCCACAAAACATGTGCTGTGAAGAGCAGACTTTGATAGATCTCTGTTCTTTAAATAAAACCAGGGTGCCCACTCACACCTGATTGGCATCCCATTGATTTGAAACACCTGACTCCAATTTCACCTTCAAATAAATGCTAATCCTAGAGGTTCACATTACTTTTGCCACTCACTAATATGTAAATATTGGATAATTTTCCTCAATAAATAAAATGACCAAGTATAATATTTTTGTCTCATTTGTTTAACTGGGTTCTCTTTATCTACTTTTAGGACTTGTGTGAAAATCTGATGATGTTTTAGGTCATATTTATGCAGAAATATAGAAAATTATAAAGGGTTCACAAACTTTCAAGCACCACTGTATTTTGATATTTAACATCAATTATAGTATTTGTAGTAATTACTAAATAATACAAGCGGCTGTTCCTTGAGGTTTTTACTTCTAATAGTTCATATTTGGTCAAAGAATTCCCCATGGTTGGAAAGTTATTATTGTTATTATTATTATTATTATTATTATTATTATTATTATTATTATTATTATTATATAAGTGGACAGCACCACCAGCAGATCTAGTGATCAGGGAAGGTACCAGGAGTCCAACAGCAACTTTCAAGTCTTTATGGGTAATAATAATAATAATAATAATAATAATAATAATAATAATAATAATAATAATACACAAGTACAATAATTAAGTTAGTAACTATAAATAAATAAATAATAATAGCATTGTCCAGGAGCAAAGTTTGTAGACACATTTCCAAACACCCTGATTCTGCAATTAAAGCAATGGTTGGGAGTACGAAGGATTAAATCAGAGGATTGATCACTTTTAGTTCTTTATTAACTTACATCTTTATTAACTCTTGCCCTTTTATCTCATTACTTGAATGTTTTAAGGCAAAACGTGAAAAAGAAGCTGAAAAAAAAACTTTTAGTGTGTTTTGATTTCAGGTTGTAGGATGAAAAGGTGATTATTTCAAAGGGTTATGATTTATTTATTTATTTATTTATTTATTTTACTCACGCTCACATTGTTTTCCTCAGAAACATCAAGAGACTCATAAAAGATCTGAAAAAGCCCGAATATAAAATTCAGCTGAAGATTCATCTCAGAAGACTTAGTTTTAATTCTTTACTTTTTAATTCTTAGGACCTTAATCATGACTGCTACGAAAGTACGACCTTATAACAGGATCCAAGCAACCAAGGACTGAAGGTCTTGCTCAAGGGTCCAGCAATGCCAATCTGATGAATTACTGCCACCCAGTTTCATAAGGTTTGTTTTTGGAGTTAAACTTTTGCCTGTAACTTATTTAAAGAAGCAAACTTTGGACTGATTGCATAAATCTAAAATCTCTTTAACATTCAGCGCAGTAAACGGAGTTTCTCTTGCTGGAAGACATTGACATCAGCAGGAGGAGTAAACGTCTCATCACCGGGTGCACCCATGCCCCTTTCAGAGACAGAGTGTAGAACGGCTTGGCGTTTTGAGGTTCTCTGCTCTTTCATCTCCTGCCATCGTCCCCCCACAACCTCAGGCTCATGGTGCAGGTCTTTGAAGTCCTGAGCTCGAACCTACACCGGGTGGGGCGCTCGTTGATGTGGAAAGTGTGCTCGGAGCGACGAGAGCAGCCTCCGCACCTTTCCACGTGCTCCAACACTCCACACGCTCGAGCAGGTTGCCCTCTCATGGCTCACGGTTCGAGTGCGGGCCGGATTTAGCCTCTCAGAACGCTCACTAATAAAGTAATGGCTCATGAGTACGGCCGAAGGGGAGCACGGACCAAAAAGCACGCATCAATACGAGACGGTAGGGTGAGGAAATAAAGGAAAGTGCACGATCAAGCACCTCGGTGATGCAGGGGAACACAATAAGGTCCGTCCTCTTAGTCATCAGATTCAGAGGTATGAGGAGGGGAAAAAATAGAAAAGTAGAAAGTGCAGTGTAGCAGAGTGTCAACATTAAGAGAAACTTTACTTTGACTTTTATTTCATTGCAGACGGTATGAACCCGAGATATGTCATGTTTCTTTTTGTTAATAAACATCCATTCCTGCATTTCAGGCCTGCAACTCAATCCAAAAAATTATGGGACAGGGGCAGTTTAGGGCTAATAATGAGATAAAAAGCTAAATAATGATGTGATGTCAAACAGGTGATTACAATCATGATTTGATACAAAAGCAGCATCCAGGAAAGTCTTTGAGGAGTAAAGATGATCAGAGGATCTCCAGTTTATCACCAAATGTGTGAGAAAATGTGGAATGTTTAAAAACAATGTTCCTCAAAGAAAGCTTAGAAGGGATTTATATATCTCTGCCTCTATTATTAAACGATTCAGAATCTGGAGGAATTTTAGCGCATAAAAAAACTGAAGAGGGGTGATCTCTGCTCCCTCAGGCGGCACTGCATCAAGAACCGTCATTCATCAATAGCTGATAGAACCACATGGATAAGGGATTCCTTTATCAAACCTTTATCAAGCTCTACAATACAGAGTTACATTCACAGACGCCACTTAAAACATTACTGTGCTAAAAAGAAGCCTTATGTTATAACCATGTCCAGAAGGGGCGTCAGCTTCTCTGGGCTCGGGGCATCTGGGATGGACCATCATACAGTGGGAACAGGGATTGTGCTCAGACCAATCAATATGAGGAACAAGTCCAAAAGCCAGGCTCTGGCATGGTATGGGGTCGGGTCAGGGCCCTTGGTAAAGGTCATTTCCAGTTCTGTGATGCAGCATTAATGCAGAAAAGTACCCTGAGATTTTAGAGCAACATGAGCTGCCTTCAAGACGACATCTTTATCAGGGACGTCCATGCATTTATCAACAAGACAAATCAGAACAAAACAACATGCTGCACACATTACAAAGGCACGGCTGTGGAGGCAGAGGGTACGGGTACTGGACTGGCCCACCTGCAGTCCTGATCTGCCCCACTAGAGAATGGGTGGAGAATTTAGAACCCCCGTACTGTCCCATAGCTTAAGACGTGTTTGCAGGAAGAACAGGAACAAAAGATCTGCACCACTAAATCACTCGCTATCATCGGTAACAAAACGTGTATTAAGTGTTGAGAGAAGGAACGGAAACACTACAAAGTGGTAAATGCTTTACCGTTCCAGTTTTTAAGAGATTCATATCACTACAGGGAGCTTTAACCTTTAGTTTTGGAGACGGGAGCGTTTAGCATCTGCTTTATCTCGAGCTGCTGCATTCAGACCTGCATGTGGGTGGGAAAAGCAGACGGAGAGGGAAGGTTCTTCGCTCGCTCGGCTCATCTGAACTCCGGGCGTATGCGGAGGTAAAGAGGGCGATGTTCGTCTCTTTCTTCTCCCACGTCGCCATCCGTCGTGTGATTATATCTCAAACTCTGCTCTTCATCTCTTATTGATTCTCTGTTTAATATCGAACGCTCAATCTGCTCTTGCTTCTATTTTTCATTCACATTCCAACACGCACTCGGTTTGCCTTTAGAATAAATCCTTCCTCAAACATTTCCCATGCACTTAATCTCCATATTCAGTTTGCTGGAATATCAAAGAGCATGGCGGCGTGTCTAATAAACCGTCGCATGTTTTAGTCATGTTATTTGCACACGTATTAAACACGAAGATGCTGCGACGCTTGTTCTCTAAGATGTCCTTGGGAGATTGCAGCACTTCTTCGTACTCTAATCCCCAGCCTGCATTTGCATACAATGGCTTTCCATATGCAGATCTGGCCCATCTCAGCATTTCCAAACCAAATGCATGCAGCGGGAGCGACGCGGTCTGCTGCAGCCGCCTCCACGCACAAAGAACGGCACGTTCCGTTCAGGGATCCAGACGCTCGGGGAAACTTCCACACGCGCCCTAACCTGATTAGTGTCGTTTAAAAAACTTCTCCCTATCCCGATCCTCAGCAAAAGCTTCACTCCGTTATATATTAGATTTCAATTTCAGCTCCGGAAATGCACATGCATGCAAAAAAAATCTGCACACAGGCCATCCAGGTCTGTAATAACACACTGTTTTAGTGCTCAG
>JAJAGP010000252.1:377500-400000 GCA_025084515.1 Ancistrus triradiatus | reverse complement strand
ATTTTTCTTGGTCTGCCACTTCGGGAGTTCCTTAACTAGAACTGTGCCTGTGGTCTTCCATTGCCTCACTATGTTCCTCACAGTGGAAACTGACAGCTGAAATCTCTGAGAGAGCTTTTCCCTTTCCCTGAACCATGATGTTGAACAACCTTTGTTTTCAGGCCATTTGAGAGTTGTTTTGAGGCTCCCATATTGCCACTCTTCAGAGAAGATGCAAAGAGGAGAAAAACTTCCAATTGGCCACCTTAACCCTTTATCATAGTTGGACTCACTTGTGTATGTAGATCAAGGGTCAGTGAGCTTACAAAACATATTTTGTGTTCCAATAATTAGTGCTAAAGGTATTCAAATGACAAGGGTGCCCAAATTTATGCACCTGCCTAATTTTGTTTGAATAATTACTGCACACTTTCTGTAAAACCTATAAACTTAATTTCACTTCTCAAATATCACAGTGTTCATCTGCTATATGATATATTTACCTGAAATTGCTGAGCTGGACAACCAATGATTTATAAAGAAAAATCATGAAAGTTATCAGGGGTGCCCAAACTTTTTCATACGACTGTATCACTGATCTGTTAGTGCTCCTCGTATCACTACTAGGGGTGACTGACTGTCATAGTCGATGGCTCCCCAGATCATCAGACCAGCAGTTGGGGCAGTGTGTTGCTCCACAGCAAAGGTAGATTTGAAGCATCACCATGAGGCCTCCATACTTGAACCCGACTGTCATCGGATCCCAAACAGAACCTTGATTCATCACTAAAGACCAAATGGTTCCATCCATAGCAGAACAGGTTTCCCAATCACAACACCACTACAAACGAAGGTGACAGTCTCTGGAAGGTGGATAACCAAACTGTAGGAGCTGCTTGTGCTTGTCGGTGGATCAAACCATTCTCTCTACTGGGGGTCTGTCTGGGACGTCCGGAGCCTGGTCACTGTGTGTGTGTTCCCCCATAAAACCACTGCTCCCAACACCTCCTAACAGATAGGCCAGAATGGCCCAGATGGAGGCAATTCATCAAAACCACCTCCTGCTGCTCTCAGTCCAATGATGACCCCCCTCTCAAAGTCTGGTTAAAATGTCTTACCAAGAGGTACACTAACCAAAAGTAGCCTCTGAGAGCTTTGTATAGGGCACCTCTTGTGGTACGACCCAGTGTCTAATCCGACCACACCTGTAATCATCACATATCTATCTGGGACAGAAGTGCATGCTGTGGAATTTCTAACTGCTCGTGTCTTCTCTTTACCTTTTACAGTTAATTAACATTCATTCAAACATCTGCTTCACTCGATTATACACCATCTGCACAAACTCTGTAAACACAAACACACAAACACAGCTACTGCTTACAGAGATTGTGCAACACACACTCCTTACACAAGAAACACACAAAGACGAACCTATGCACGCGCCGCACACACACACAGACCCACAAAACCAAAAGTATTGAGACACATACCCACATTCTTTCTACATGCCAAATTTTAAGCAATATTGTAATTCCTTCAGGAATTGCAAATCTAGTTAATTACCTTGCCATTTTATTAAGAAGGGATGTCACCAGCAGGGCTCCGTAAAAAAAGGAAAGAAATAAAAAAAAGGAAAATAATAAATAAATAAATAAAATAAAACCAAAGTTGAACCGAGCAAGGCTGCAGATGGGATCGTTCAAATTAAGCGTGCATGCTTCACACCCCATTTCATTCGGTTCATCGGGAGTTTCTACCTCTTTTGGGTGCCTTTGTCCCCTTTTAGCCGCTTTATTGAATTATTCGTACGCATGTTTGCACCCGTCGGATCGCAGGATGACCGAACATAAGAGAACAAAATGGCGCAGGCATATGGAGCGCTATCATTAACGAGCCTCATTATCTAAGGAGGGAAAAAAGGAATGACATTTCTGATCAGATTCAAATAAGATAATTACAGTACATTTGCATAATTTTACTCATTCATGACCATCTGGACTTTGTGATATCTCGTGTGTGTGTGTGTGTGTGTGTGTGTGTGTGTGTGTGTGTGTGTGTGTGTGTGTGTGTGTGTGCGACAGCTACTCACCAGAGTTCTGATCGATGGAGAAATACGGCTGTCCTTCCAAAATGCTGTACACCAGTTTGGCACTGTTTCCATAAACCGGATCGTCTGCGTCCGTCGCCGTCACCCTGGTCACCGAAGTTCCTGCCAACAGAAATAAGAAAAGAAGAAAAAGGTCAGTGCAAAAGTTTAGGAACCCTTGCTCAAATTGCATTAAAGCCACATGATGACGTTGTCAGAGTGGCAGTTAGTAGAGCCTGTCTGGTTCCTCTGGAACATTTTATCGGTGGTTGCTGATGCCATAAGGTAAATTGCAATCATTGCCAGGGCTGGTTCCTGAGTCTCTTTGCTCCTCATGGGTGGAGTCTAATTCTGCGGTCACATGACCAGACCAAGGGTGCTCCCCTTAAAATAATATTACAATAAACATGGCACATTTCATCACATTTAAAGCACCTCTACTGTGTATTTGTTCTTTAAAACAACCTGAATTAAACACACCCTTTCCCCTTTGCCAGAAAGGATGACTGAAAGTCTGAAAGTCTCAGTTTTCCAGCTCTTCTTTGCAGAATGTTCTAGTCTTTATAAAGTTCTACAGCATGGCATATTGAGGTGCCATCAACTACCAACCTCTGTTAAATCTTTCCGTTCTTGAACGTTGATTTTGATTCTGTCTTGAATCTTACCGGGACATCCAAACACTTTTCACCTTCAGGTTCTACACTGTGGATCTCTCTCCATTCTTCGCTCTCTCAACAAGCCCAAAGTATCACAAAGCACCACCACCAGTTGACAAAACCTTTACACTGTCTGATTCACTGAAAAATCGGCCATGTAAAACGAATTCGTAGGCTGACCATACACTGGAAGACTTTGAAAAGACTGGAGATCTTGCATGGTCACCAACTGCAAGACTGCCATCTCCTTGAAATAGGGTACATCCAAATATTAAAACACTGTTTCAACGTCTTGTTTTGGGGATGAGCCAGAGACGTTCCTGTAGGCTCGCTCTACTGCTCTATCTGTCAGTTGGCAAGGTTTGGAACTTGAGATAATGTTAAACATGGTTTATTTTATTGGAACGTAAAATCAAGACAGGAAACAGACTGACTTGAGACAGCGATTCTGACCACCTTACACCAAACCAGAGGCGATGCTAGGACACAACTTTAGGGGGCCAATGAGACAAGCCCCTCACCACCACCACAAAAAACAAACAAACAAAAAAACAGTACATTTTAATATGATTTTGGACTATTCCCACTCTTGTGAAGGACAAAAATCTGACTAACTTCCATTAATGCTGAGCCTGTAAGCCACAAAGCCATCACTTGGATCATACCATTTGAGATGCAAGGGGGGATTGCTGTATTGTCGATGCACCCCTAAAAAAGGGGCTAGAGATGCCTAGGCACCAAATGATCGAGATGTGAGCACCATGCAACTCTGGCAAGACTGTCATGTTTTTGTTCCGACGTTGGAAATGTCTGTGACGGTGAAATTGCTTGGAAAGTCGTTCAGTATAAACCCGGCTAGTTGTGAGTTAAGAATGCTGAGGACAGAGTGCCCTCTAAAAGGCAAGCAACAGCGGAGTTCTGGCACTCGAACGGCGGTGGTGGCAGAACGGGCAAAATGCGAGACGGATTCCAGATAACGAACACTTAGATGCGTTGAGTTTCTTTTACAAGAGTGCAAAACTATTTAAAGATTTTCAGTTTGAATATGCAGATCAGGCACTGGGTGCTGCCAGCAATGGGGCTGTGGTAGCCTAGCGGTTAAAGCACTGGACTCTAGACCAGATGTTCCAGGGTTCAGATTCCAACTCTGCCTAGCCGCCAATGTTGGGTCCTTGAGCAAAGCCCTTAACTCACAATTGTTTGGATTGTATTATTTATAAGTCGCTCTGGATAAGGGTATCTGCTAAAGTTAATTTATATATCGTACAATCAGTCACGACATTGCAAATAATTAGAAGATAAGAAAGGAATCATCTCATACAGAGACTAAAGTGAATACAGTCACTGATATGTAAATATTCAAATAACAAGAGTCTTTTATCTTTTATTTCCTATAGATGAATCCCTACCTGGTTCTACATCCAAGACGGCCCATAAGCATTACAATATAATCAAAACGACAGGGTCTCATAAATAAGTACTGAATAAAACAAAAGCATAAGGGGCGGTTGAGATTTTGTGCCATTCAGAACGCCATTTACTCCTGTTGTATTCCTGATCTCCTCCCTTTACCGGTTCAGGCAGTGGGTCCTATACGTTATAGTGGGAAACTCTGAAATCTGCACTAAATACATCATTAAATCTGACAACGTGATTAAGGCTCGAGTAAAAAAACAACAGTCTTGCAGTAATGCTAATGCTAAGCAGCGCTTTGACAGGGCAGATGGTGCAGTAATTGTTTGCTAAGTATGTTCTGACAGCTCGGCGAAACTCCAGTTCATGTGAAAGCCACAGGATCCATGGCTCTACCTCGACGCCGAAATGCAGGAACAGTGCGCTGCATTATTCAGTCCAGCTCGAGGGGAGACCCGTGCAAAGCCCAAGTTCAGATTTGCTGCGGCACTCCCTCAGGCTCACAGCAGCACAGACCCTAACATACCTCTTATTAACCCACAGACCGCAAGTAACGTCTGTTCTGTCAGAAGCAGGACCTTATTCGTTAAATGCTTAATGTTTCACATTTCTACCACCTCAAATCAGAGGAACTCTGGTTTGTCAACAGATGTGTGAGAAAATGATTGAAATGTGTTAAAAACAATGTTCCTCAAAGAAAGACTGGCAGGGATTTCCATATTTCTCCCTCTACAGAGCATAATATCATTAAACGATTCAAGGAATCTGAATTAATTTTCTAAAAAGCCTAAACTGAAGAGGGGTGATCTCCGCTACTTCAGACGGCACTACATCAAGAACCGTCATTCAGCAATAGCCGATAGAACCACATGGACAAGGGATTCCTTTATCAAACCTTTATCAAGCTCTACAATACAGAGTTACATTCACAAATGCCACTTAAAACATTACTGTGCTTAAAAGAAGCCTTATGTTATAACCATGTCCAGAAGGGGCGTTGACTTCTCTGGGTTTTACAAAGTACTACATGCTTTACTGTCCCAACTTTGCAGAAATGGATGTTTATTAACAAATGAAATGAAGTATCTTGGATCCATACTGCCTGCAATGACATAAAAGTTTATTTTTTATTAGCATTTTCCACACTGTCCCAGGTTTTTGATTTGGGGTTGTAGAGCACTAGGAATTTACAACCAAACTGGGGTTTATTAAGGGCATAAACATACAGGAGCAACCAGGCCTCACACGCAGTGACTTAAATCACATTTTTTGCTCATTCTCCCGTTTGATCGAACTCTAGACGGATGGACGGTCAGTCGATGGCCATTTTATAGAGTACATATATTTACAGGCGGCCTTTAAGCGATGGCTGCGACTCATCTGTCGCTCTGCAAAAATGCACCGCAGGACCATCAGCCAGCAGACAGATTTGGCGTGATTAATCGTTCTGACTCCAGCACCGACCGATGGTTATGGCATGGTCATAACGTGTGCGGTGCATCAGGTGTTATTAGAGTTTGCATGAAATTGCACGCAGTTACGGCCAACTTAACATCATTTCTGCATCTATAAGGGCTCTCTTACAGTCTAACATCCCAAAAGTGTTAGTCTCGCCTGTCTCTGTCAGGGTGAAGATCGTTTGAGATCTACAACATCAGCGATTAAATGTTTTCCTCAATTAATAAGCATAAAGTAAGAAAAAATACAAGACACGCAACAACAGTCACTTTTAAAAGATGGAGATTAATTCCTAATGCGTTATTTTTAAATGTGGCACCACTGTGGCTCTGGAGATCCTGGTTTGAGTCTCAGTCTGGCCCCTGCCTGTCTGTGCCTTTCAAAGGACTGGTGCCCTGTCTGGATTTATTTCCTGCCACGTTAACCCCCTTCCGCAGATTATGTTATATTATTTTCTCTCACAGGTGTAACCCTGTTCTAGCACCCTAAAAGGAAGTAACATGTTGAAAGCCAGATATCCCAGGGATGTCATGAAGTCATAAAACTCACTGAATCAAACAAAACAAAAAGAAAGCAACTGGATTTTACACAAAACAAACAAGATAAACATGACATCTGGTGAAAATCTGTTCCGCCACCTTAAAAGAAAGTACCACAAAGAGTACTAGGAAAGCCAGATAGCACAGGGACGTCATGCAGCCAGAAAATTTACTGAATGTAACAAAAAGGAAGGTATCTGGAAGACATAAACATAACATCTTGTGGAAAAGTATCCAACCACTTCAAAAGGAAGTACCACAAAGTGTACAGACAAAATAAACAGATAGCACAGGCATGTCACACAGCCAGAAAACTTACTGAATCAAACAAAAAGAAAAGTATCCAGATTTTATACAACTAACAAGATAAACATGCTATCTGGTGGAAACCTGTTCTACCACTTCAAAAGGAAGTACCACAAAGAGTACAGAGAAACACAGAGAGCACAGATATGTCACATAGCCAGAAAACTTACTGAATCAAGTAAAAAGAGAAGTGTCTGGACTTTACACAACAAACAATCTGCAAATATGGCATCTGGTGTAAACCTGCTCAACCACTTCAAATGGAATTACCACAAAGAGTACTGGGAAGGCCAGATAGCACAGAGACTTTATGCAGCCAGAAAAATCGTTGAAGTAAACAATAAGAAAATAATTTGGATTTTACAGAACAAACCATATGCAAACCTAAGATCTGGTGGAAACCTGTCATACCACCTGAAAATGAAGTACCACAAAGAGTATGGTGAAAGCCAGATAAGCCCACAGACATCAAGCAGTCAGAAAACTCGCTGAATTAAACAAAAAGAAAAGTATCTGGATTTTACACAGTGAACAAGACAAACATGACATCTTGTGGAAACCTGTTCAGCCACCTGAGAAGGAAGAAACGCTGTAACCTTTTGCTACCCCGCCAACTTACCATTATGCAGGAAGCGTGCTGTTAACAGCAAATTTATTGAGGTAAGGGTTCCCTCCGGAAGAGACTAGTAAGCCCCGCCTTTCACCAAAGTAATAGGATCATGTATATACTGTTCTATTATCTCTAAAGTAATCAGACCATACACCAATGATGCTCTTAATCCCAGCTTTATACAAAACCACACCAACCTCACACCTAAACCCACCACAAACATCACCCACGCAGGCACGTGTGTATAAATATCAGACAAACCAGTTCATCCAAGCAGCTCAAAAGCAGTTTGAAAGTCTTTCGGACTAAAACAGGAAAAATAACAGTCTTACCGGGATCGACCGGAGCTCATGTGCTTTCGTGAGGTGTGGCGCTAAAAGCGTGCAACAAACACGGGTTCATTAGCTTGATGAATAGAACCATTCCTCGTTGGTTTTGATCCAGGAAACAAAAAACAGAAAAACAAACAGTATGCACAGTATTATAGATGTAGAGACAAGGAAGAACAGCGTTGGGCTATATTACACCCTTATTCCGGCATGCTTTTAATCCAAAAGCTGAGCTTTCATCGAGGTCACCATGACCAGCTTGCTTGGTGAGAAATATGGTCGGGGTACACACATACACAAAAACCTTTCTGTAATGAACAAACAACATGTGCAAAAAAATAAGCACCTGACCTTACAACTCTAAATAAACATAGTGACACAGAACAACATGGCTACTTAGGCACACTGAGGCACATCACAGAGGGTTTTTCAAAGACGAGCGGATTAACACTTCCTACTAACAGGATGGTGTACTAAATGTCTACCTGCCTGGATTGATCTCATTCGCCCCCTTATCTACCCCTTTTCAGCACTCAGATTCAGCACCCCTACTGACTCAGGTGGGCCCATCTCTGTGTCGGCACTATCAGGTGGGCACAACAAAGAGTATGGTGAAAGCCAGACAGCACAGGGACGTCAACAGTCAGAACACAACAATAAGAAAAGCCTCGGACAGATCACTTCCGACCACGAACAAGAATCTGATGTTCAACAAAGCAGCCGAAAATAAAACAAGGGATTTAACTTCTGTAAGTAGTCAATCCTTTTTACAGAGGACGGATGTTGATCGGACGGACGTTAAATTAGACGGTGCCCACCCATATTCTGGGATGGCTAGAACACTGTGGCGATATTTAATAAATAAATAAACTGGTCAGTTTACTTAGTTATCTTCTTCTTCTTTCGGCTTCTCCCTTTATCAGGGTCACCACAGCGAGTTAAATGTTTCCACCTCACCCTGTCCACCACATCCTCTACTCTCACCCCAAATCCCTGCATATCTTCATTTACCACAACCATATAACTCCTCTTTGGTCTTCCTCTCTGTCTCTTGCCTGGCAGCTCCATCTCCAACATCCTCCTACCAATATATCCACTATCCCTCCTCTGCACATGTCCAAACCATCTCAGTCTTCCCTCTCGAATTTTGTCTCCCAATTTTCCAACCTGTGCTGTCCCTCTGATGATCTCATTCCTAATCCTGTTCACCCTAGACACTCCTAAAGAGAACCTCAACATCTTAAGTTTTGCCACCTCCAGTTATATCATATCAAAAAATAAGAAACATGATTACTTACATGTTTAAGACCCTGGTCATTAAAGAGAATGGACGTTGGTCGGATGTTTGATAAGCGGCGCATACCCATGTTCATGTGGCGATATTTACTTCTGGAAACTTGAAGTGCACTTTATTTAAGTGTGTAAGTTTGTTTAAAAGGTTTCTACTAGTCCAAGTGTTCTGTTATTCCTTATTAGTAGAGAAATGAGTTTGGTTACAAACCAACACAAAAGTAATCAGGATAATACCATGAACTGTAGTCCAGGGTGAAAAAAAAAATCATATGACATGACATTTTAGCCAGATCGTCCACCCCTGTTTGCGCCTCCTAAATGGCAGCTGGCCCATTTGATATCGGTGTGAGGTCCATTATGAGGGCATCGCGTCAGTCCTTCTGAGTCATCGTTCTTTTCGGAGTCCTTATAGATATGTGCGTGTGTGTGTTTCCGGTGAGTGCACACTGTATCCCAGTGTAACCCCGCACCACTTGTTTGCAGACAGCAGTGGAAACATCTGAAGATGATGAATGGCTGACACGACGGCTCGCCTTTAACATCAAACAAGAAAAATGAATAAATGAGAAGAGAAAAAAAAAAAAAAAACACAGCAGAACAGTCGCACTCGGACTTCAAACCCTGCTTTATTATTGCAACCCAATTATTTCAGCCAGAGAGCCTGGCGTGGCCCTGTGAGACGAGCTCGGTGAGTGTGTGTCCATGTGAGTGTGTGTGTGTGATACAGAGTGTACAAACCAAACAAGGCCGTCATCGGTGCCGTGGCTTACCTGTTCCTTCACAGTGCTCGTTACAGCCGGACACTAACGAGTACACCAGATCTATCTGTGATTGGACACGGTGATGGGATTCACACTGTGTGTGTGTGTGTGTGTGTGTGTGTATGTGTGTGTTTCTCCTATCGCTGCACCTTTCAGAAGCCGTTATAGGTACACACACTCCTTCAGGACGTTCTCCGGCTGCTGGGGTACGTCAGCGTCTGATTCATGTTGAGATAAAAGCAGTACATTTATCAGGTTCTTAGAGGAGTGTGTTTGCTTTTATTTACCTCGTTCCTCACGCCGCCTCCGGCCTCCAGACTTAATAAAGACCTTCCTGATTTGCAGAGCGCTTGAAGGACACCTGCCAACATGCTCGCTTCTGACTCGGACTGATCGGACACGGATAGCGGCGGAAGTGATGAGCGGGGGGATTAAATAATGAAATTTAAACAGATTAAATAAAGATAAAGTCTTGTATATCCTAACTCATAAGCCACCAGTTTGTATTTCTTGTTTGTTAATTACAGTCCAACCAGTGCTGGCCGGTACACCCGCTTGTGCGGTACACTGGATTTAATTTCCCGTACAGAAACAACAGCTGCAACGCTTCAATAGGCAGCAAATTATATAATATTCTTTGCCGCTAGAAGTGCTGAGCTATCTGGCTTTCACTGGGGCACCTTAGACACTAAAGAGATCTTAACACCGGTGCCACCATGCCACCCAGCTTTATAGGTGAAAGAGATTTGTGTATTTATTCCAGGGTGTCACATGCAAATGTGACTGGAATCCTCCCCTGGCACCTCAACAGTGCCCCCTACCTGGTATCCTGTCCAGGGCACGCTTACACGAAGGAAAAAATTCTTACCCAGGAAAAGTGGAGTTAACGTGATGGTATGTGTTTGATGATATTTCATTATGTGATGGTGTTTGATGTTGCTAAATAGTATGTGATGGTGTTAGATGGTATGTAACGACATTTGATGGTGTTTGACGGTACTTGATGGTGTTTGATGGTATGTGATGGTACCTTTGATGTTAGATTTTGTGATAGTATGTGATGATGTTAGATGGTATATGATGATGGTGTTAGATGGTGTTAGATGGTATGGTAGATAGCCAGGTAGCATAACATATAGCATATCAGAGCCTAGCCTAGAGAGAGAGGTTTTGTCGCTATAGTAGATTATAGAACAGAAAACAGAGCTGGACGATAAAGAACGTGAGATCGGAGATTGCAAAAGAAGAACTTTTTTAAATCAGACACAGACCAAGAGCCAGTGTTGTACCAGTTCACCGCTTTTCTGAACTAGTTCAAGTTCAGTTCATACATGCGCAAAGTGAACAGTTCACGTTCAAAGTTCACAATTTTAATTCTGAACTAGTTCAAAGTTCAGTTCATTTTACTTTTTTCGTGAGATATTCAAATAAATACTTTTTTCACACTACAAGCTAGAAATCACTATACGTTTCTTTGAAACTGCTCATTGTAGACATTTGCTCATGGCACTGCAATTGTGTACGCGGCGTTGCTATGGGCTACCCCCGCTCTGCTGCAATTCATCACGGGTAACGTCGTGCGGAAGCCAGTATGTTATTAACTAGCCAGTATGTTAACTATTTCTCAGCCGGACGCTACGTTGCCCGCAATGCATTGCGCACACAATGTCAAAACCAATTTCTGTCTGGTGATTCATGATTTAAGCGGCACCAGCGAGAATACAGGAGGGAGGAACTTTCTCTCGTTGCGTTTCAAAAGAGAAAACAGATGTCACTCAGTTTTCAATGGAAAACAAATTCCAACGTTCATTTACAGTTCATTTACAATTTATGTCTGCCGTTCATGACACATAATGTGAACTAATTCACGTTCAAGTTCTTTATTAAAAAATGTGTTGCGTTCAGTTCAACGTTCACGAGAAAACGAGCGTGTTCAATGAACGCGTTCTTTTGAACTCGTTCACGCACAACACTGCCAAGAGCATATACAGCAGTACCATAGTTCTCGTCGTTACTTCCTGAACCGAAAATGATGAGTACCGAGCAAATGCTTCCCATAAGGAATAATGTAAATAGAATGAATGGGTTCCAGATCCCCAGAAAATCCCCCTGTATGAGGCATTATCAGCATTAATGGAGCTGTACTGTACAGGAGCTCCTGATTTATGATGGGGATACCTTCAACAAATCCATCATAAGATAAATGGATCATGAACTGATGAGTTTAATATTGTCTGTACTGTATCACAGAGGAGCCGATTCCACATTAACACTCCCATTAACCTACAGCTACCCAAAGTCATTAACACAAAGCTTATTTATAATAAGGTGCTGAAAAACCATGGATTAAAAGTGAAACGTAAAAGCAAAACACTTACTCTATTGATGAACTCTAATGCTAACTGCAGCTTGAGTTCTGGAGGATTCAGTTCCTGTTTTGCTTTCGGTTGGCTCTTATTACTAACCTTTTTAGGACCCATGGAGATTTGTTTGGACTAAGAATACAGTACTGTATTACCGAGCAAACGACGAGAACCGAGACACAATTTTCTAGTCAAAATGCATCAAGAACTGAAGTCGATAAGTTCCGAAGATGTCAAGAACCCAGGTTAGACTGTATTTTGCAAAGTGTGTCGAGCCGCTGTTGGTAACACAGCAGAAAGCGTTGTATACAGAGAGTAGCGTCAGTGAAACAGTGAAGCCAAAGGCTCAGACATCGCTTGAAGAGGCATTTTCTCGAGCTGCTGCATATGACAGGAAAAGTAAGCGGTGCAAAGACATTATGGATGCATAATATATACATCCAGTCAGGGTGAAAATACTTCAGCTACTAAATTGCATCCACTTTTATTAAGTTCTTTTTAAGTACAATGCAATTTCACAATAAAAACTGTTTACATTTAATGCAAGCTGATTCCAACTTCATTATATTTTATTCACCTTTATTTAAGTCAAGTCAAGTCAGATTTATTTATATAGCGCTTTTTACAATGGAGCATTGTCTCAAAGCAACTTTACAAGTTTAGATTATCTCCTAATATCTATATCCAATCCCAAATTGAGCAAGCCTAGGGCGACAGTGGCAAGGAAAAACTCCCTGAGTGTTATAGGAAGAAACCTTAGGAGGACCAAGACTCAAAAAGGGACCCAACCTCCTTGGGCGGCGTAGATGATAAATCTAAGAGCGAAGTCATGGAGTCAAAGTTCGAATAAAATGTGAAGTATGCACATCGACATTAAGTGGCCTGGGTATGATGGGGCTGGAGCTGATGACGGAAGCAGCTTGGGTGAAGCTGCAGCGGATGAACATCATGTGTCAGACTGGAACTGGTACCGGATCACAGCTCGGAGAGAAAACAGAAAATGCAATTAGTTATTGATTAAGAGCACAGTGTCTATTAACAATCACTGCTGCCATGTCAATCACTGATGCCATGTGTAGCATGAGACCCTGGCAGCATTAGCTATAGCAGCATAGCTAGAAAGAGGAGAACTAGTAGGTAACACAACCAAGAGGGATCACATGAGACATTGGCAACCCCACGGGAGGCAGAAGACAGCAACCCAACATCTCTGATCACCATAAGACTCTTTGACTATGAACCCCCAGCTCTGCCCTTATTCTAAGGTAAGGATGCACGAGTGAAGATCACGAGGACCGAAGCCCAGTTCAGCCAGACCGCCCACTCAACACTCCTGGCTAACGGACAAGGCAGGCAGGCCAGACATGACACCAGACTCCGGCCCCAGTATTTACATTTACATTTACAGCATTTAGCAGACACCCTTATAAAGAGCGACTTACAATTGATACAATCTTACAATCCAAGCAATTGTGGGTTAAGGGTCATGCTCAAGGACCCAACAGTGGCAGCTTGGCAGAGGTGGGATTTGAACCCTGGACCTTCTGGTCCATAGTCCAGTACCTTAACCACTAGGCTACCACAATAGTCCCTGTTATTTGTTTCTGTATTTATTTTTTGGTTCTTGATTTTAGAGATAGTAACAGGAAGTTAAAAGTTTTAATATTACTCTACCGTTAGCCTGTTAGCATTCTATTGTGATACTAATTATTAACGATTCACTGAAATCCAAAGGTATGTAAGCAAACATATTAGAACAGCTCTTAGTCACTGGAAATTAAAAAAGAGAATGCGTTCTGTAAAACTTGAGTCGCTCAGCCGTGAAATAACTTTGCCGCTCTCTCAAGCTGAACTGAAAGTCCTTCTACTGTGCCGATAAAACCAAAAAGTAAAAGAAGAATGAGGGATTACAAAAGCTTTTCATTGGTCAGAATCAAATCAGAGTAAATTAACTCCAAGTCCTTCAGATATTCCACTGAGAATCCAACTCCAATTTTGGACTAAAGTACTAACTTAAGTTCTAGTTCTGCTTCGGGTTACGTCCATCAAGAGCAGGATCTAAAATCAAAAGTGTTCTAAAACAATGTTATATTCTTAAAACCAATAATAAACAAATGTTCTTATCTCAGATTGTGACGAAATAGTTTTTTTTGCTCCTTCTCAATTATTAATCTCAATAAATAACTAAATTAATAATTAAAGGCATTTATTTTATTTTGCCCTTTGTTAACATCCAGTTAATCAATTCATTCAACATCAAAGCTGTTTAATCTAATTCAGGGTAGCCAGGTCCTAAGAGGCAGCACAGGGTGCAAGACGGGAATCGACCCCATCAGAGGGCACATTCAGTGTGGCTCAAATTTCATAGAGCACAAAGCCTAAGGAATAAGTTTTGGCACCCCAGTTCCAGTAGAATTAAAGTTACAGACCCACTGCAAAATGGAATAAATCAGCATCACATTTGTTTGCCGTTAGCCAGTAAATAGAGCCACAGCCTTTGTTTATGCAGATGTTTTAGAGATCTATGGCAGATATTATTGGTCAAGAAATCAGCAAATCCTAGAAACACAAAAAAAACCCTCCACAAAGTTCTTTTATTTGCCTTAAGAAGCAGTATGATCTTATCCCGGCTGATTTTTGTGATGACTAATTTTCATGATTAAAGTTATGGGTGTAAGCTTCAGGGAATTTTGCCAGACGCCTTTAATAGATGGTTGTGTAACTCTGAAGAGAAGCCGGTTTGAGGATCGTAGTTTTACTCTGCATTAGTCCTGTAATTGGTGCTGCTGTATGAAGAGATAATCTTGTCCCTCCGGTGTTTATCTAATTGGTAGCAGGATTTGTAAGGAGGTCTTTTTTACGCTAGAGCTTACAGAGCTGAGCTTACAGACTGAGTGACCAGAACTCACCAGGATTACTCTTTTAAACACTGGAGGGCTCTTTAGGGTTCTTTGGGACTTAGTTCAGACTCGTGGCTCTCACAAACTCCCATATTTATCGTGTGGTAACACTTATGGAGGATCAGAACGTCTCTAGATATCCAACAGATGAACAGACGATGAGTAATATAATAACTGAACATCAAACATGAGCAGGTTCTCATTCATCACGTTCTGTCTCACAGTGATTTTATCATATTGTAATATTAAACAATCAAACAGTACCTTATAATCAACAAATCAACAGAAAGTGGAGGCTCTAGGTAGGAGGAAGCCGCTTAGAACCCCATTGTACTGGTGTGATATTCTTGGTGTTGTATTATTATTATTGCTATTATTTTTTTCTTTTCTTGTCATTACCAAAATCTTACCATAAAGTTCCAGTTCTGAAATCTGAGTGGAAAGGCAAAACTCCCTAAACGTTGGATGGAAGAAGAAACCTTGGGAGGACCTTGGCAGATAAAAACTTGCAGGATGTTACAAATTGAAAATGGAGGTGCATTTTTATGTAGTCCATGGATTAATAGTGGAGGAATGGAGTAAAGAGACGGACGGAATTAGGAAGAAAAATGAGAAGAAGATCTTAGAGAAATGGGTGATGACTCGAGAACGTATTCCGACAACGTGGCTGCTCGTTGTTTCAAATGTAATGTGCTGAGAAGATGGCATCTGTCGGCATTAAAAGAGGAATGGAGCTAAAGCTTAGGCCACACACTGCACAATGGAAAAATCCCAGTTTCAGCAGCCTGCTGGTTTCATGCAGGACTGAACAGGGACGGCGCTGCACTGCGGGAGATTTGTTTATAGGGAATATTATTTATTAAAATCAAGTGCTTTTTACAACGGAGCATTGTCTCAAAGGAGCTTTATTATTATCTAGGCACACAGCCCTAACTGAGCAAACCTGGGGTAACAGAATGTTATAAGAATCTGTGGGGTGACCAGGACACAAAAAGGGACCAAACCTGCAACCCTAAATGTTATATGTAAAAATATATAGGTTATGATAAATGAAAGAGAATACTATACAATCTTACTAATATAAAAAAGGTAGAGGATATAAAACTATAGAATGTAAGCAGATAGTATATATAAAAAACTAAATTTTTATGTTACTGTAGGTTCTCATGTCCTCAGTTTAAAGGGTAAAAACAAATCAATGTATTTGATACCTTGTCACTGATTAGCGGTGAGAGGCTGTGCGTGATTTCATCTAATGATCATGCCTGTAATAAAAACACAACCTCTCGTAGCTTCTTGTTTTGTTATAGAGGGAGTTTGGAGAGCGAGATTTGCCTATTCTTGCGAGAAGAAGCTGAAAATGGAACCAGACCTTAAGACAGAACTAAGCAAGAAAAGGAGCCATAGTCTCCGAAAAAGGGCAAACAATGGAATAAATGTAAGTCTTGGCTTAGCACGTAACGTACCGGACTCTGGACCAGAAGGTCTAAGGTCCAAATCCCACCTCTGACACAACGCAAAAGCAAACAGATGAACTAATCAAACGTGATTTTTCACCTCAAAACTGTACACCCCGTTCTAGTAATGCCATACATCATGTCATATATGACATTAAGGATTTTTTCTTTTAAAAAGCATCGCACAGCCATGAGAACAGACTGTATAAGCTTCAGCAGAACGTGTTTATTACTTCTAAATCTTTTAATAAGCACAAAGAGACAACAGCGATCCCCAGAACGTTCCGTTTGCAGTCCAAAGTAGGAGCTTCATTTCATTTCGCACTTTAATATCGCCTTAAACTCGTAAACCTGTCGAAAATGGGCATCGATGCTGATGTGATCTTAGATAAATAAATAAACATGCAAGCATTAGGCGCTTTTATTAGAAACAGAAGCGACACTGACTGAGATTTTGTCGCTGGCGAAATTTCACAAAAATCGAACAGTCGCATTTTCCCTGTAAGAAAAATCACGTTTGCCGTGGAAGATACCGATGAGCTCGTATTCATTTACCTTCAGCATGAATAAATATTGCATTCAGTAACATCAATATCGGCTTCCATAAGGAATTCAATTCTGTACAGCACATGCCTGTACGGAAGAAGGAAAAGTAAATTACTGTGGCTCAGTCATTAAAATATTAATGAGTGTAAACAAAAGTTCATGAAAATTAAATAAAAAATAATACAAAGGTGTTTTTTGATTCTGATTCAGCTCAACAAACCCCAGAACAGTTCCACACCTCTCGGATTTTTTAAATATTTACAGAATGCTATATTAAACTCACTTCGGCCTGGTTACAATAAGAATCATTAGAATAATCCCACCCCTCATCTGCATAACCCCACCCACAGTCTGAGAGCTAAGCACTGGGGACGAGGTCCATGAGTGTGTCTTAAGTCTTCACGTTTCGAGAAACGTTACTTGACAAACCTGACCACTTCCACACCTCTCCTCTGTGAATTCAGACTCGGATGTCATACAAGCATACAGATTTTGAGATTTGGGTGTCCACATACTTTCGGTGGTGCACTTTTTTCCCTAGGAGCACTCAGCTCATCTGTGGCATGCCTGTTGCAAATAATGGGTTTGGGACGTTCTTTTTTTCCCGGCGCCGTGTGTGATTGAAGGCGAGCAAAAAGGAAAATCAGATGCCTGCAGGGACAGATCTATAGGTGCCGAGCTGGAGTGAGACGAGCTCTTCTGACCCGCCTGATTGGACCGCGTTGGCGAGACACACTCTCACCACCATGAAGGCTGTCATCACAAAACCATCATTCCTCCCCAAATTGCCCGCCGATCCATCCAGCGGGGGGATAATGGGCTGAGTGAGGATCATCAATGCCATGAGTTGAGCCGTCTCGGTGTCCGCTGGAAGCTCGCCTCGCCCCGCCTCGCCCGGCGTCGCCTCGGAGCCTGATTCTGATTGTGCAGGATTTACGTCCCCAAACGAGGCCACGGAAGGACGTTTATGATGCACGCTAACGCCTATCTGTGCAGCCAGGCTATCGGGGCGGGACCTTCGTTCCATCAGAGCTGTAATTTTCTCATTTCGTTATGATGTACAGCGAGCGCGATAATTGAAATGGGTGGTTCCCTCCGTGTTGTTTATCACAGGGACGCGAGCATCGCCAGGAGCGCTAACGAGGCAGGCCATAAATAACAATGAGGCAGCAGGCCAGGTCCATCCTCAGCGAGTCAGGACTCAGGTGCTGGAGAAACAGGGGGTCCAGAGCGGGTACCTTACATCTCTGCCACTACTTCTGCAAAACACTGCATTTACCGGACTAATGCCAGCGTTTGGGCTAACGTTTATCTTCTCTTAAATATTTACAAAATATTATATAAAATTCACTTTTTCAGCTCTTCTGCATGTACATGTGGGCATCTGGAGAACCTACCAACTCACAAACTGCGAACCCAGTCATTTTCTGAGTTGCTTAGGTCCAAAAACAGAGGATTCAACACCAGATATGGCTCCGTTTCATTCATCACAAACTGGCTCATTAATATATCCCCACCCTCATCTGCATAACTCCACCCACTTATGTGGAAGCTATAAAGGATGGGATTTATGAGTGTTCTTAAATGTGCTAATTTTTAACTTCATTCTTCAAATAACTTATTTTAATATTTTCTTGATTCTAATTCTGAGAATAATCCTCATCTTTTACTTTCCGCCGGCCTCCCACAATTATCGTATGTTCCAAGAATTTTTCTTCCCTGTCGGCTATTTCTTCCACCATTTCTTGTTTGCAAAATTTTTTGAACTCTTGGTTTGCTGTTTGTCTGAACCTAATTCACAGCTGGCACCCGACACCAACCGGGCACGGGACACGGATCAAAGCCAATACAGGCATTAGGACGCTGCTCACCGGGGCAGGTTCAGGATCGGACGCAGGTTGTGGAAACAGGCGTCGCCCGGACAGATGGCGGGCGGGTCGGTTGAAGGTCTCTTTGGCAGATGGAGCCCGGCTGGAGAACGGGTACTGATCGGGGACGGAACCAGCAGACGGACTGTCTTGGTTTCAGATCAGGTCAGGGCCGGGAGCACAGAGTCCGACGGTTTAACAGGTGCACTGCGGAGAGTCCAGTGAGGTAACAGAGTCCAAGCTGCTCGAAGCTGCTTAATCAGCGTGCAAGCCCACGGAATCTCTGAAGTAAGGAGACGAAAGGAATGGCAAGAAACAAACAAACAAACAAACAAACAAAAAAATAAAAACAAAGGAACGAACTGAAAACTAGGGCCTAACAGCTCCATCTTCTACAAGGGTTCAAGGGTCCATCAGGTCATGGATTTCATAGTAACAACCTGAGACACCATAGCAATCACCTAGCAACCCCATAGCAACGACGTGGGACACCAAAGCAACCACCTAGCAACACCATAGCAACAACCTGGGACACCTTAGCAACCACCTAGCAACCCCATAGCAACAACCTGGGACACCTTAGCAACCACCTAGCAATGCCATAGCAACAACCTGGGACACCTTAGCAACCACCTAGCAACTGCATAGCAGCCACTTGGGATACCTTAGCAACCACCTAGACCTTAGACACACCCCTGCACACAGCCAAAAGTATTGTTACACACCGCTATATGCGCCCACCTGTTATACCTTAGCAACCACCTAGCAACAGTAGAGCAACCACCTAGGAACAGCATAGCAACCACCTGTGACACCATAGCAACTACTTTGGATATCTTAGCAACCACCTAGCATTGGGACATGCCCCCGCACAAGGTCAAAAGTATTGGGACACACCCCTATATGCACCCATCTGTTATACCTTAGCAATCACCTAGCAACGGCATAGCAACCACCAGGAATACCTTAGCAACCACCTGGGCCACATGTACATTGCCAAGAGTATTCGGACACACAACTGCACGTGGTCAAAAGTATAGGTACATAAGCCAACAAAAAAATGAAAGAACTGAAAACTAGGGCCGAAATCTAACAGCTCCGACATCTACAATGGTTCATGGGTCCATCAGATCTTGGATTTCATAGCAACGACCTGAGACATCATAGCAACCACCTAGCAACCCCATACTAACGACCTGGGACACCTTAGCGACCACATAGCAACGCCATAGCAATGACTTGGGATACCTTAGCAACCACCTAGCATTGGGATATGCCCCCACACAAGGCCAAAAGTAGTGGGACACACCCCTATATGCACCCATCTGTTATACCTTAGCAATCACCTAGCAACGGCATAGCAACCACCAGGAATACCTTAGCAACCACCTGGGCCACATGCACACTGCCAAGAGTATTCAGACACACACCTGCACGTGGTAAAAAAAATTGGTACACAAGCCAACAAAAAATGGAAAGAACTGAAAACTAGGGCCGAAATCTGGCTGGTGAAGGTGGGTGCCAGTGCCTCGGGCTGACGAGGTGTAATAATCTGGCATGTTTGTGCCACCATTAATAGACTTTGACGAGGCAACGAACTCAGTGCATCATGAAGGCTCACACCCTGAAAAAGTGAAAGTGTTTACATGTGTTTATGGGGACAAAACTATTAATGGTGTCCCTGGTGCGCTGACGGCTCTGACACACGGCGGCATTTTCAAAGCGGCGTATCATCGATCCGCTTTAATTAGTTATTAGCGAGCGAGAGTCAGGACGAACCACGTCTTTAATTGTTCCCTCGAGGGCGATGATTAAGTGCAGAGACGATCAAATATGATGAGAGTTATAAAGGAGCGGAACAAAAAACATCAGGGCTGAAAGGTCAGACGTCTGTGTGAAGGTGTTTGGATGCAACAAGATGGAATTATTAGAACGAGCGTATTGAACTTGTACTATGGATCGCGCGACATTTAGAGATGAGGCCAGAGAGAGTATGAGTTAAAAGAGCAAATGAAAACAGGATTGCTACTAAGAGAGTAACAATGATTAGTAATGAAACCATCATGTTAGGTGGGTGGAGCTAACATTGTTAAGCTTGTGTAAGCTCCGCCCACACCATCATTTTAAGCCTAAGCTCTTTAGGACTTCAGGCTATAGATAGCTCCACTTAAGAGCTCCTCCGCATCTCTGGTTTGACCGCAAGCGCTTTTTCTCTGCATCAAATTCACTCCGGAGGCGAGTGTCATAAATTCCAGCGCGGCTGTCTCACAGCGTGATATCTGCAATATTTCACCACGGAAGTCCAGTTTAGGGCAAAATAAAATACAGAGGACGACTTTCAAAGGCCGCATGATGTACACGTTTCAAAGTAGCAGGTCTTTAGAAGGGCCCTTACATAAGCAATTTATAAAAAAGTTAGTATTTATTTTACTAAACTTTTGTCATATTCCACTAAAAATCAGTTGTTTGTTTTATTAATATTCACTGTCTATCAGGACTAAGTCATAAAAATGCTTTAAAACTGAAATAAAAGCATTGTAAACACACACACGCACCTAGCGCATACTTCATCTACTAAAATGACTAAAACTGAAGCTAGTCTAAAAACTGTATTTATTAAAAAAAACTAAATCTTAATGAATAAGAATAACCAATATAAAACTATATATTTCTAAAAAAAATTGTAAAAACAGTTACTAAAATGACCTAAAATGAACTAAAATGAATTAAATAAGTTAATTTATTTAGAACTGAAGCTGATTTGTTTAAAATTCATTCAAATACGTATATAAATAAATATAAAACTGATTAAATAAAACAAAAAATAGGAAAAACATTTTAGCATTTATAGCTTTAAAAATTGTGAATAAGAATAGCCTATATAAAACTAAATATTTCTAAATATTCTATAAAACTAAATATAAATAAAATAAAAAACTTTAGTAAAAAAAGTTTAGTAAAATGAACGTACCATAAATTACTACAAGTTAATCTAAAATAAATATGTGCATAACTAAAATTAATCTAAATTAATCTAAACTAAATATGTGCAATAACATTCATTTCAATTCATGGAAGCTTAGTAAAATTAAAAAATTTAAGAGGCTGCACAGATGTTATTAGGTTTATATTTTGCTAGTTTATACATTTGGTACAATACATTTCTAATACATTTATAATACATTTTTAAATTTTTTATAAAAATTGTTTTATTCACTGGTTTTTATCACAAATATTTAGCTTTTAAAGGTTTAATTCATGAAATCAAACTCAAAAACTTCAGTCAGTTCATCAGTTTCTTTGAAACATTAGTGTTTTATTTTTTGACATATGTTATAAAATCAGTACACATTTTAAATAATTAAAATAAAAAATAATTTGATTAAAAAATTGTAAAAATAAATCAAACTTACACAAAGTCACAAACTAAATAAAACAATTTGAAAAAGTCCTAGATTAGTAAATTTAGGAAAAAAGTTATCTAATAAAAAATTAATAGCTTAATGAAAAACTATTAATAATAAACAGAACAGAAGCCGATTTGTACAAAACTTATTCAAATATGTAAATAAATAAAATAAAAATTAGTAGTAGCTAACTAAAGTAAAGAAAAGTAACCTATATAAAATCTAATAATTATATAATATATTTTATTTTATTTACGATTATTTAATAGATATACTGAAATTGTTTTGCATGCACTCTATTATTAATAATATATTATTATAATATCAGGCTAGACGTCTCGACTCAAAGGTTTTTGTAATTCAAACAGTCATTTGAAAACAAAGAAAAGCAAATCACAGATGGAAAATTGAAGCAAATAAGCCAGTAAACACAGAGAAAAGTTCATGTGTGTTTTTCTCCTGAGACCCGATCACAGATCTAACCCTGCATGTGTGATAGGATTCTGGAGGCCGTGTTTCTCTCTAA
>JAJAGP010000252.1:290000-375000 GCA_025084515.1 Ancistrus triradiatus | reverse complement strand
ATGTGAGTTATTTGATTAATATGTTTTACTTTGTGTTTGTTAAGATTTTAGTATGTTGTTATTTTTACTAACCTTATATGATTTATTATTTAAATAAATTTAAATAAATAGGCAAAATATGTCTAAAATAAAATAAAAATCATAAATAGCATCATAAAAAAAAACTAACAATAACTCAGGCTAAATAAGAAGTCCAGTAAAATAAAAGAACTGAAGAAATTTGTATAAAACTTATTTAAATATATAAATAAATCAAATACAATAAAATGGAGTATTTTCTCAATAAAACTAACTTATATAAATCACTAAAAATTACAAAAATAAAATAAAAAATATCCACATAAAACAACACAAAATAACAAATCAAAAACACCTAATAATTTAACTAATAAAAAGCTAAAAAGCGATGTGAAACTCTCACTCCAACACAGGACAGGATCGGTGAAGAAAAAGCAAAAAGTGAAATAAAACATAAAAATGATATAAATGTAAAGTAATTACAGTTAATGAGGACTAATTACTTTTTATTCTGCTGATATGTCAATAGTGAGAGCTCCAGGTTTAATACAAAATAAGAAACCTAAAATCCAGCACAAGCTCCCGATCGGACCAGCTGTAAAAAAATAAATAAAATAAAATAAAATAAATTAATTAATTAATTAATATAATAATACATAAATAAATAAACAAACAAATAATGAAGCAGATGGATTAACCTAAAAATAAATAAATATAAATAATAAAAACAAATAATTCACATAAGGAAAAACATTATCTGATTTAGTTTCCAAATAAATAAATAAATAAATTAATTAATTAATTAACTAATATTTAAAAAATATATATCTTGCTGCGAATTATACTGATAATTCACAAATGCCAGATATTTTTGATGTCCAAGCAAATAATAATAATAATAATAATAATAATAAAAATAATAATAATAATAATAATAATCATCTGTGTAGCCTAATGTCTGAAACTGTAATCAGTTCACATGGAAATTTTATAAAAATAAACACAAAAATAAGTATGCTAAAAAAAATTAAAAACAAATAAAATAACAAAATAAAATGAAATAAAAAATGTAAATAATAATATTAATTTAACATTTTTAATAAAGTATTTTGTATTCTAAAAAAAAAACAAATACTGTAAAATAAAAGCCAAAACCAAATCCCTAATGCCCTTTAACCCTAAACAGGCTACCCCCACACCCCCTATACCCTGAATACCACATGGCCTCATGAACCTCAACCTCAGCCCATGCCCCAGCCCTAATTATCCCCGCAGTCTAATGGCCCTATACGCCGAATACCACAGCGATCCTACTGATCAGCGTGGCTCTGATAGGAGGGTCGGGGTGACTCCATCATCAGAGGGCGTGTAGAGCAGTTCTTTACGTGATTAGGCCGTACACAGACCTTCTGTCTGACAGATGGTGCATTTGAGCCGCTTACTCAGGATCACGTTAACTCAAACCCACAGCGCAGTAAAATCAAAGCCACTCACCTGAACACGACACTGTTTATCCTTTAATGCATTTTTAATAAACTGTCCCTCGGATCGGAAACATCTGTGCATTTTATTTACACACCGCAGGCTTTTGCTTCCATCAGCTGAGGAAAGGAGCAGACGAGCACGTCCATTAAATTAGTCATTATAAACAAACGATGTTACGCTGATTAGCTAACAAACACAACGGGTCACAGAGCATCACCTGCCACGGTCTTACTTCTAAACGCTATTTAAACAAAGTAAATTAATAATAGAAATACACAAATAAACAAACGCACTGTCATCCTGAGCTGTATCTTAAAAGTTACAAATATATACGTATTAATTACGTTTGGTTTCCAATAGTAGAACTTTTATTTAGCTCCTGAGAATTTTTGTAAAATTTTATCCTCAATTGATGTACTTTTATTTATTTACTCAGTGGTTTATTTTACATGTCAATCCTTCAAGTCACAAATTAAAAGAAATATTAAAATATATAATATAAAAAAAAAATAGACTGAAACCCTTTATTTTGTTTCACTTATTTTTAAGTGCATTATTTATTTATTTATTTATTTATTTATTTATCTACACTAGGAACAAACAATAAGTTTATTTATTTTATTAAGAGCTTCAGACAGCTTCAGTGCTTTTGTGTGTAATTTGCGTTAAAAATCAATATCTGGAATTTTCTGCATCCGTACATATGGACTAGTGCAAAGGTTTCGGCACCCCTGCTTTTCAAAACGAGAAGACGTTTACTGACCTCTGCATTTATAAACTTAAATATGACATTTCTGCAAACAAGGGGCAAAATTGATGTGTGCAAAAGTTTCTGGACGAAGCACGAGTGTTGCTGTGATGTCAGAACTTAAAGGTGTCCTATATATAAGTCAGTAAGCCTCTGACTGACAGAGGACAGAGGAGGATAGAGGAGGATGGAGGAGGACAGAGGGAGGACACAGGAAGGACGTCCTGCCAGCCACGCTTTGATTGGAACTGAACCCGTGAAACCATTCCATGCAGAATTCTGAGACCAGAATCAATTTCCAGCCTCGGTTTATTCGGTTTCAGCTCAGTGCCGTGAATGAGAGCACAGTTCCAATATAAAGCTTCATAAAGTTAATAAAACGTCCTTGACATTCCTTCACGTCCTGAATCGCCTCAATCACTGAGAACACTTCGTCTGAAAATCAGTGTAAGATGGAAACTTAACGATGACTTCACTACAGCAAAGACATATATCGAATTTATATTCATCTCAAGGACCGACACACACACACCTTCATCATCTTATATATATATATATATATATATATATATATATATATATATATATATATATATATATATATATATATACATAGTGTTTCTTTTATATTATTTTATTTTGCATCTACACGGAACATTATGTCCTGAAACACCATCTACATTTATTATTTATCCTCCTAATTTACTAAAATATAAATATATAAACAGGCTTTAATTTAATAAATAAAAAAAATACATAAATTCAGATTACTCATTTTGCCGATGCCCCTCACGGTGAAGTTAGAGGGTCGCCTTAATAAAACAGGGGCTCAGTTTCAGGTTTGGTTCTGATTCTAATCGCCATGCCCCGGGTTGAACTGGGCCTCGGGGTCTCACTCGGCATGGATCCGGGGCAGCAGATGTGGTTTCGCCACAGGCCAGCTGCACACGCCATTAAAAACCCAGAACCCCCCGCTTAGCTCTCCATCTGCCACCGCCGAGCGACACGCAGCACCAGCAGAACCTCGACCTGCTGCTGGACTTCAGCATCCATCACAGCGCTGAAAGCTAGCATGTGCTAACACGTCGGAGACGAGCAGTAGCAGTGATGTAGAGTCCAGTCCTAATGCGGTACCGAGAAACGCTTTAGTAACCAGACGCTGACTGTACGATACACCGAACGTTTAACCAGCACAGAAACAAAACCAAGCTACTGATAACCATTTACCTTATTACACCTTAACTCTCCTGCGTCTCTGATGCCTGTATGACTTTTTACCCATGTTCAAAACTGCAGTGATGAACTGCCAACTTCTATCGGGTTTATACATCCAGGAAATTCTGAGTTAGGGTGCAGACCCGCCCCACGACCCCGACCTGGATAAAACACGATCTGTTCTGGATGCCTTTGTTTAGAAGGAAAATCAATTCCCTCAATCATACATGCCGTTCTGTTCTGGATTGAGCTTTGATAATTTTGTACTGACTGACGTTTAATCTTCTGGTAAACATTCTCTGTCCTGCTGAATCCGGATGGCTCCTACTGAGTCATTTCCTTTTTTAGGATGTTTAGTTGATTCCTCATTTCCAGTGTTTCTTACATTTACTTCGACTTTTATTTCACTGCAGACAGCATGAACCCAATATTTTTCGTATTCTTTTTCTGGTTAATAAACATCCTATCCTGCATTTCAGGCCTGCAACACATTCCAAATGTAAAGTTTGTAATGATATATTAAAAAAACTAAATAATGATGTGATTTCAAAAAGGTGATTATAAATATGAATAGGTACAGAAGCAGCATCTGTAAACAGAACAAACATGGGCAGAGGATCTCCAGTTTGTCCTCAAAGAAAGACTGGAAGGGATTTATATTTGTCCCTCTACAGAGCATAACATCATTAAACCATTCAAGGAATCTGGAGGAATTTCCTAAAAAGCCTAAACTGGAGAGGGATGATCTCCGCTCCCTCAGACAGCACTGCATCAAGAACCATCATTCATCAATAGTTGATAGAACCACATGGGCAAGGGATTCCTTTATCAAACCTTTATTAAGCTCTACAATACAGAGTTACATTCACAAATACCACTTAAAATGTTACTGTGCTAAAAAGAAGCCTTATGTTATAACCATGTTCAGAAGGGGCGTCGGCTTCTCTGGGCTCGGAGGCATCTGGGATGGACCATCATACAGTGGGAACGGGGATTGTGCCCATCAGTATAACAGATCTTTTTTGGACCAAAGACAAAAAGTCCAAAAGCCAGGCTCTGGCATGGTATGGGGTCGGGTCAGGGCCCTTGGTAAAGGCCATTTCCACTTCAGAAAAGTCCCCTGAGATTTTATGAAATGAAATGAATTCAAAGTAAATGTGAGAAACGGTGCGACTTTTATCATTATTATTTGCATTGTCCGTACCGTCCCGACTTAAATTACTTCACAATTGAAAGGTCTTGAAACTTGAGGCCGAGCCGCTCTAACAGTGGAACCTCCCGGCTCTAAACATACGAACACGCCCTGGATAATGTGCGGTACGGAGATCCGCGGCGTGACTGCTGTGAAAGAAATGAAGCGTAATCCATTTAATGAACAGGATTTTGATTAAATCCTGCAGTCGCAGACTTTAACGTCGAGTCACGACTGTTTGTTTTCTGAAAGATTTCCATAAACCTGTCTGGAGGAGCAGGCGCCGGCCGGCGACGTCGGGACGCCTGCTGATGAGTCTGTATTTCTTTTTTAATCTATTTATTTATTTTTTTTACCTGGCAGGATTGCGGCGTGCATAATCAGAAGCTTTATTAGAAGTATGGCGAGCCTCTCCTGTTAGTCCCGTCCCCCCGCGCTCGTAATAACCCTCAATATGCAAATGAGCGCTGGGTAATCTATTAACGTCACTTCCATTTTACCTCAGCGCTCCAATTTGGCGGATGCTGACACGTCGGTCGGCGTAGACGCGCTTGCTACGCCGGGAGAGAGCGGGCGAAGGGCGGAGGAGCCACGCGCCATCTGTCTCTCCTCCGCAATGACTGGGTAATGAAGCCGCCGCCGCCGCGCCGGGCTCCCTCAGGCCCCGGGATTCACACAACAAAGAGAAAACAACTTTCCTCGCTTTATTCTTGCATGTCGCAATTATTGTCATTCACACCTTTTCTTGGAAAAGAGGCGGACCGGGGCGGGCCGGGGCCGAGCGACGCCGCGTTAATTACCCCGCGACTCCGATTCGGCGAAGGCCTCTGCGGTGCCAGACGGCTTTATCATCCCGGCATATGTTCCGCCCGACCTGCCGAGGGATTTCTCCGGCGTGTCCTGCCGCCAAAGTCAAAGACCCCATTAGTGAGGAAACAGCCCGGCTAAATCCGACGAGATTTGTCCAATCCGTGCAAATGACTCCTAATTCCCATTGTGCGCGGACCTGCGACGCAAACCAACGGCCTCGCCTTTAATTGAGGTGAAATTGAAATGTTCGCCGAGCTCATCAATATGCACACGCCGGGCGCGGACCGGCTTTAATCCACCCAACTTTTAGGCAGCGTTTTCGGAGGATTTGTCATCCCTCGTACGATTATTAATTCGCAGGACTCGACGATCATTTGAGTTTTCAGAGTGCTTGTTTTATTTGCTCATAACATCTTTAACGAAAGCTTCTTAAAAATTAAAGCCACCTGACCTACAGTTTTAGGAGAAATAGATATGAATTCAAGCGTCTGGTTTTAAAGCTACATACAGTAATGTAACGTACTATAAAACAATTAATCATCACTTGTTTTAAATGTTAAAATTTTAAAGAAGCTTTCGTTTTGGGCCGAGTCTTAATAGTTTATGTTTTTTTACCTTTTTTTAATTTAAAAGTTATGTATTTGTTTTGTTTGTTTATGTTTATTTAATGTGACCAAAAGTATTGAAACAGAGCTCCACACGTGGCCAAACAAACTGTGACACAAACCTGCATGTGACCAAAAGTATTGGGACACAAACGTGCATGTGGCCAGACGTATAGAGACACAAATATGGCCAAAAGTATTGGGACAGAACACCGCATGTGGCCAAAAGTATTGGGACACACACACACAGCCAAAAGTTTTGGAACACAAATTTCCTTTTGTTTTGGGAAGGGTCTTATTAGTTTCTGTTTTTCATATTTCACATTTAAGTTATTTATTTATTTGCTTTGTTTTTGTTTATTTACACATTTATTTAATGCGAATAATTAATTCAATTTAATGTAGCCAATTAAACTCATAAAACTAAGTTTAATATTAGTTATTAATTTTGTTAATAAATATTGTATAATAGTTTTAAAAACTCCATTTTAATTAATATATTTAGAAAAGTGCAAAGATAATATTGTAATAGTTATTAATAAAATATTAATAGTGTAATAGATTTATTTATTTATTATTCACTTAAATTTGCTTAGCACCACACCATAGTTAGTTAGCACTAAGGTGGCACAGCGGCAATTCGGTAGCCCACACCAGTTGGCACTCGGGTGGTGCTGAGCCAATTTTTTAAGAAAGCTTCTTTAAAAATGAAGCCACCTGATCTAAGCTTTGGACGAGGAACGAATGAATTCGGGCTTCACAAGTTCGGATGTCTGGTTTTAAACTGATATGTCAGTGTAAGTATACGGGGTGGCAGGGTGGCACAGTGGGTAGCGCTAAAGCCTCGCGTCTCTACCTGCCTGTGTGGAGTTTGCATGTTCTCCCCGTGTCTGCACAGGTTCCTCTCTAACTTTTCCAAAACCGTGTTGTTAAATGACTTTTTTGAAGTGATGTACCCCATTTATGGACTGGCAGCCTGTCTGGGGTTCCCACCCTGCGCCCCTGTGCTGCACCGTGTCTGTGTGTGTGTGTGTGTGTGTGTGTGTTGCTTTTGTTGGAGTGTAAGAACAGCACCGAGGTCATGTGATTGCAGGAAACAAATGGAGACTGTAATGCTCTTTCCCTTTTCATTAAGCACTGTGTTATCTCACACACACACCACGCTTCGGTCAATACCTGCTGCTGTGCCAACGGACGACCAGACGAAAGCAAACACACAGGACCCGGGTACACAGAACATTCCAGACAAAGCATTCCAATACACAGTGCGATGATGCAGCATTTTCAGAGCTGTCTGAGTTTTAGAGTTTAAAACGTTAAAAGGTAAAAAAACAAAACGGCAACAATAACAAAACACTAAGAGAGACACAAACCCGCATGTGTCAAAAGTATTGGGACACAAACCGACACGTTGCCAAAAGTATTGGGATACAAACCCACGTGTCAAAAGTATTGGGACACAAATCCACACATCGCCAAAAGTATTGGGACACAAACCCACATGTGTCAAAATTATTGGGATGGAACAGTGCAGGTGTCAAAAGTATTGGGACACAAGCCCACATGTGTAAAAGTATTGGGACACAAACCAGCATGTGTCAAAAGTATTGGGACACAAACCCTAGTGTCAAAAGTATTGGAACACAAGCCCACGTGTCAAAAGTATTGGGACACAAACCAGCATGTGTCAAAATTATTGGGACGGAACACTGCATGTGGCCAAAACTATTGAGGCCAAAAGTATTGAGACACAAACCCACATGTGGACAAAGGTATTTGGACACAAATCTACATGTTACCAAAAGTATTGGGACAGAACACCACATTTGGCCAAAAGTCTTTGGGACACAAACAAACCCATGTGACCAAAAGTACTATGACCAGAAAACAATATTGGACACAAACCCACGTGGCCAAAAGTATTGGGGCTCAAACCCACATGTCTCAAAAGTATTGGGACACAAACTTGCACGTGTCAAAAGTATTGGGACACAAACCAGATTGTGGACAAAAGTATTGAGACACAAACCCAGATGCGACCAAAAGTATTGAGAAACAAATTCACATGTGGTCAAAAGTATTGAGAATCCTTCCAAACACATCCTTTCTACTTGCCACATTTCATGCACTGTTGTAGCGTTTCAGGAAATGCAGATGTAGTTTATTTAGAGAATCAGTCACCAGTAATAATCAGGAATAAACCTGTGTGGAAGGCCAAAGTCCTTTGAAATTGGTCTCTTTCATATATATTCGAATATGTTTCACTGCACCACACGCACCACATCTGACACAATCCTGCTTCTTATTACTGAGTGTCATAAGGTCAGTCAGTCATGCATGCCTGTGTGTGTGTGTGTGTGTGTGTGTGTGTGTGTGTGTGTGTGTGTGTGTGTGTTTCGGGCCACAGTGGACATTGCTGGCAGCACCGTTAGCTTCCTGCTCATCATCGTGTGTGATTTATTTGTGGGTGGCATAAAGCAGATGGTATGAGGTATAAACCAGAATGGACGGACACACACACACACACACACACACACACACACACACACACACACACACACACACACACACACACACCCCAATGAATGAATGAAGTACTTCCCGAATGCAAAAACTCTAAAACAATTAATCATCACTTATTATTGATTTTATTTATTTGTTTAAATTAAAACAATTGGCTTTTTTTGGGCAGGGTCTTAATAGTTTATGTTTTTCATATTTTACATTTACAAGTTATTTATTTCATTATTTTGTTTTTGTTTGTTTATACGTTTATTTAATGCGAATAATTAATTTTATTTAATGTAGCCAATTAAACTCATAAAACTGAGTTTTATATCAATTTTGTTCATTAATATTCTATCATTTAAACAATTATAGATTAATTAAAAGATTATATATTTATTTAAAATAATATTATATAATATTGTAATAATTATTAATAAAATAATAATAGTGTAGCAGATTTATTTATTCATTATATTTATTTCAAATAATATTATATAATATTGTAATAATTATTAATATAATAATAATAGTGTAGCAGATTTATTTATTCATTATTCACTTCAATTTATTTAGCACCAGACCATAGGTAGCTGGCATTAAGCTGGCACAGCGCCAAGTTGGTAGCCCACAGCAGTTGGCACGCGGGTGCTGCTGAGACAATTTGAATTATAATTATAGATGAATCAATATGTTATATACAATTGTAAAAATACTACTGTCTTAAATGTATATAAGTTATTAATATAAAAATAATAGTATAACAGATTTCTATTCATTATTTACTACGATTTCTTTATCAAGCTTAAGGAATAGTTAGTTGGCACTAAGATGGCTCAGCGCCAATTTGCCAGCCCACTACCATGGTGACCTAGTTTGAGTTCTGGTGGGTGTTTTTGTTTGTTTATACTTGTATTTAATGCAAATAATGATAGATTAAACTCAAATAACTTTTATATAATTATGTTAATTAAAATTTTATATTTAAAAAATAATTATAGATTAATTAATATATTTGAATATTTATTAATAAAATAATAATAGTGTAACAGATTATTCACTTACATTTCGTTAGCACCGCACCATATTTAGCTGGCACCAAGTTGGCACAGCACCATTTTGGTAACCCATACCAGATGGCACGAAGGCGGCGCTGTGCCAATTCATTAGCCCACTACCATGGTGACCTGGGTTCGAGTCCTGGTGGGTGTTTTTGTTTATTTATACATTTATTTAACATGAATGAGGATAGATTAAACTCAGGTAACTGAGTTTTATATCAATTTTGTTCATTTATATTTTATAATTAAAACAATTATAAATTATATGTATAATAAATAATATTAAAGTAAAGTAATAACAGTGTAATCATTTATTTATTCATTATTCACTTAGATCTTTTTTTTAGCACCACGCCATATTTAGTGGGCACCAAGGTAGCCCACTACCATGGTGACCTGGGTTCGAGTCCTGGTGGTGCCTTCTGGCCAGGTCAGGCATCACACAGGGGACCCTGAAGACCTGATGAATTCTGAGATAAGCTTTATACAATCAGTCATAAGTCAGAAACCACCTGACTAACACTTGGTGCCACCAGGGCCCGCCTTGGCACAAACTCCACAAGACCTCTGAAGTTGCCCTGTGGTATCTGGTGGTATCTTGATAGACATTAGGAGCAGATCCTGAAATTCATGCAAGTCGTGAGGTGAGGCCTCCATGGACGCTCGAACAGATTGGCATCTGTGGAATTTGGAGGCCAGGGCAACACCTTGAACTCCAAGTCTGATGCCCTGTTATAATAATAAGCCGTTTCAGTTCGAGGTGTGACGGATGCTTGGTTGGTACCCTTCACATTAAAACCGTTCCCATGCTGAGTTGCACGGGACTTTTAGGAGCAGCCCTGGCTGATTAGATCCTTCAGATAGTCCTTCAGGCTGTAGCGTTTTTCTTTTCTTTTTTTTTTTTTTTTAAAGAGAGCCATAACCGCGTGTGACTCATCAGAGACTGAAAACCAGACGTTTGAATATCAGACGCAGCGAGTGAAACCTGCTAGTCTGAGCCTTGTTTTTCTTTTGCAGTCCAGAGAGCTTTTGACTCGCCTCCCAGAGCATGAATAGTTTATAGAACCAAAACAAGACAGGTCAGAGAGAGAGACAGAGAGAGAGAAAGCACTGGCTAATGTTTAATTAATCAGCAGCTACAGTACAAAAGAAACTAAGGAATCACAAAAGCGTTTGTGTTTCGCCCCCACAGGAGCATGATGGCACGTCACTCCGGGGCTCGTTATCTCCCAAACGTCACCATCAGAGTCAGACAGCGCCAACCAACCACTGCAATCCTGCACCGGCTAGCTGTCTGTCTCACTCTCTCACTCAGTCTCTCTCTCTCCCTCTCTCTCTCTCTCTCTCTCTCTCTCTCTCTCTCTCTCTCTCTCTCTCTCTCTCTCTATTCGTTTATCTTGACTCTTTCACCCAGACTGTCTCTCTGTCCGCCTGCATCACTTTCTGCCCGTCTCGTCTCTTTGACTGTCTCCGTCTTTCTCTGTATGTTTAATGCCTGTCTGTCTCTCTGTGACTGTCTGTCTAGCTTTTTCTCATTCTGTCTTCCCTGTCTGTTTATCTGCATGTCTGTACTTTGTCAGTGTCTCTCGCCCTCAGATTCTCCCCTGTTTAACCATATTCAGTCTCTCTCTCACTGTCTGTCTCTCTATTTCTCTGTCTCTCTATTTCTCTTTCTCTCGCTCCTTTTCAGTCAGTGCCTGTAGATCAGTGTCCATAACTCTCTCTCTCCATTAAGCTTACCATCTGCCTGTCTTCCAGTGTCCCTTGTACTCTGATTGTGTCTCTCTGCCCGTCTTTGCCTGCACCTATTGCTTCTCTTGTCGTCTCTCTCTCAGCTCTCTCGCAGCTCTGTCTCAGGTGTGTTTAATGGGCAGTGCTGACACACCTGCTGCTCTTTGGGTAGCCAGGACTTGTGTGGGCCCGTGTCTATGGCTAGGTGGTGAGCACCGAGTCTGCTCTGGTTCAGGGGGGATCTCAGTTTGGGCTCGGTCACTGTGTAGAGGCAATCTGCCACTTTATACTGACGATTTAGAGCCAAGTAGCATTGCACTGCTTTCAAATTACATTTCTGTCTGTCTGTCTGTCTCTCTCTCTTTCTCTGTCTATCTAGCTTACTCTCTGTCTGTTGGTCTGTGCCTCTTGTATTCTCATTGTTTCTTTTTGCCCATCTTTGCCCGTGTCTCTTGTTTCTCTCAATGTCTCTCTGTGACTGTCTCATGGTCTGCCTCACTATATTTCTCTTTCTGTCTTTTTCCTGTCTCTTTTTGTCAGTGTCTGTCTGTCAATGTCCATGACTATCTGTCTGTTAAGAATCTCTGTCTCCTGCACTCTGATTGTCTCTCTATGTCTCTCTGATCGTCTCTCTACGTCTCTCTCCGATTGTATCACTGCCAGTCTCTCTATATTTATTTTTCTATCTTTTTCCTGTCTGTCAATCTCCATGACTCTCTATCTATTTAACTTACTCTCTATCTCCCCATCTGTCTGTCTGTTTGTCTGTGTCTCTTGCACTCTGATTGTCTCTTTCGGCCCGTCGGTGCCTGTATCTCTTGCTTCCCAATACGTCTCTCTCTGATTGTCTTTCTCCTGTCTTGCTGTGACTGTCTCACTGTGTGTCTCTCTATTTCTCTTGCTGTTTTTTCCTGTCTGTCTTTTTGTCAGTGTTCATCAAGATCCATGACCCTCTCCCGCTGCGCATTAAGCTTTCTCTCTGTCTCTCTGTCCGTCTGTCTGTGTGTCTTGCTTCTCTCTACATCTCCCTCTGTGACTCTGTCCATCTGCCTCTTCATATCTCTTTCCGTCTGTTTTCTTGTCTCTCTCTGCCGGTCTGTGCCCCTGCATTGACAAATAACTACCTTTCAATGTCCATAACTCTCGCTCTGTTTTTTAACCTTACTCTCTGTCTCTCTGTCCCTCTGTCTGTCTTGCACTCTGATTGTGTCCTTCCGACCATCTTTGCCTGCATCTCTATATGTCGCTCTCGGTTTGTCTCTTTGTCACCCCATGTAGTTGTAATGAGTCTCAGTCTCTGTCTCCCTCTGTCTCTGTCTCTGGTGAGACACGTGATGGATTGCACGAACAGTGAGTGAGTAAACGTCGTGTCCAAAACAGCAGAGGGAAGCGATCTCGCTCCGCTGCGTGCGACTCGTCTTCATCGTTCTCACGGTCGGAATGTTTTTGAAGGTTAATACGCAATCAGGTAAGTAATTAAATCAAACAGTGCGGTAATTAAATCATAAAGTCCAGTAATTAACTGTATAATCATTCTCTTAGACGTGTAAACACCAACAACATCTCCAGCAAGATTAAATCTTTGTACTTTAATCTTAATGTCTTTTCTTAGCAGGCTTTTTGTTTCCTTCAGCGTTCCTGACTGATCGACGCCCACAGCTCCCAGCCTGTATTTTTAGTACTAATAATCCTGAATAAAATGAAACAACGTCAACCGAGATCTGCTCGTTCACGTCCTGAAATGAAATGAATCCTCAGCCGGATCCGGGAGCAGGGCCAGATTTACTCACCCACAGGAGACAGTTCTGGAACCGAGCCCTGGTACGGTCCCTCGATGAACTGCGGCGGATTGTCGTTGATGTCCTGAACTTTGATGATGAACTCTGACGGAGGCTCCAGGGGTTCGCTGGTGTCGCGGTTGATGACCTGAGCCGTCAGCGTGTACTCGGCTTTCTCCTCGCGGTCCAGCCTCTTCATGGCGTGGATGTCGCCCGTCTTCTCGTTAATAGCAAAGATGGTTCCTGCTCCCTCTCCGGCCAGAACATACTTGATGTTCTTATTCCCCACGTCCAGATCCGTGTGGAGCTAAAATAATAAAAAAAGAAACATTTAGGTTGAATTATTTGGAGGAATATTTAATCAGACAATCATAGGATTTTTATTCTGGGAACATGGAGCTATGCAACTGAAGATGGAGGGTTTTGTTTCTTAACGCTTGGCTTGGGTGACTTTTCTCAAAAACTACATGATCCCTCCTTTTTCAGAAGCATCAGGGGGCTATCAGCCACCTGTTATTATATAAAAACTTTAGCTAAAGTACATGGCAAATAATTTAAACAAAATGTATGCGGATAAATTGTTTAAAGCTCCGTTTATTTCCAATTATATCCCAAATCACTTTAGAAAATTACATCAAATAATATGTGAATACATTAAACATATGATATAAATATACAGCATATTTCCAATATCTGCAAGTCTATTAAATAAATATAGGAATTAATTAAATCTTTAATCTAACATAAATAATATGTTTAAAATAAACTGTGGCGCACTTATTATTTTCAATATTTATCACGTGCACATCACATAAATCAACAAAATAAAAATATATATAAAAAAAAAAAAAAAAAATATGTATATATATATACATATAAATACATAAATGAGCGTCCAAAAATTATAATTTACAGACATTTTACTTTTCAGTCACATTAAATCACTGTGTAAAAAATTAATAAAAAATAATAAATAAAATAACAAACATTTTAATTGTCATAATTATTACCGCACATTTTATTTATGTATTTATTTTCACATTTTAACCTTTTCTGGTCACCAGTGAGGGATCAGCACAGGGTGCAGGAGGAGACCAGTCCATCACAATTTTGTTTAAGGGTCGCCCCACGTGGCTTGAACCCGGGTCTCAGCAGTGGTGCATTATAACAGCTCTAAATAAAGGTTAACTAATTCATCCATCCTTTATCTACCCCTGCACTCACAACGAGACACTTCAAAGACGCCGTTTGACCTGCCATGTTTTTAGAATGTAGAAAGGGACCACAGTACATAGAGGAGACCCACTCAGACGTGAGGAGAACATGCAAACTTCACCTAGGGGGCCGGCTGGATATTTTGAAATCTTGAAGTAGATTAAAACAACGAGAGAAAACGAAAATAAATAAATATGTACTGAGTTAATGCAACAAGACAAAGCAGTAAGAAACAAGTAGAGAGACAAAGTAGAGGGTGTCGGTCCTGGATGGTCGCTGCAGACTCCAGGTTGTCCGCTCCGAGCCGAACCCGTCGTCCATCAACCCAAAGCATTAGTGTTTGGATTGGAGTGGACGAAGGTGGATCGTTTCCAGAAAGCGAGTGTTTTATCGTGACAGCTGAATTGCTCGATCGTCCGGACAAAAGCACTAAAGGCCCGACGAGGTCCGGCGCTTCCAGGCAATGTTTAGATTGTGTATCGCGGCCGTCCATCATTCACTCTCTAATCTGGCTTCCTCTCTCTCGCTCTCTCTCCATTTCACCCTGTTACCGCCTTCTCATCGCCACGGGGGGTCACGCCGCCAGATACAAATCCGCACCGACACACAAAGCGTCACGGTTTAGAAACGTTTCACCGAGCGACAGCGAACGTTCAGTTCGGGTCAAAGCGACCCGTTTGTATTTGTACTTACAGAGTTCTTACCGGCAGTCGCTCCATCATGTAATGGACGTGGAAAAAAACATTTTAAAGATCTTTTGTCGCAGAGATGATGATTCAGGTCATTTTTGTGCCATCTGATATTCTGAAATTCTCACTCCATTTCCATCAGGGGTTCTTTATTGCTCTCATATTGCTGGAGGATCGAAAACGATGCCCAGATATAACCGGAATAAACTTTCAGAGGGAAAATCAAGCCAGAGAGAGTTCCCTCTTAACAGGACAGTTCCTGTACTGTACCCCAGTCCCTGCCATTCAGGAACCTTCTGTATCAAAGAGCAACCATAGACCCTGCCCCCACGCCTAGGGGCACTGAGACTCGGGAGCAAAGTGACATCGCAAACGGCCATCTGAGAGTGGCAACATGCTAACAATGTCACGTAAATAATCGAAAATAAAAAACATCAAAAACTGTGATGCAACTGTTGTTTTCATTATTACCACATGAACATTACCAACAAAATAAACGGACATGGTTATAACACAAGGCTTCTTTTTAGAACAGTAACGTTTTAAGTGGTATTTGTGAATGTAACTCTGTATTGTAGAGCTTGATAAAGGTTTGATAAAGGAATCCCTTGCCCATGTGGTTCTGTCAGCTATTGATGAATGATGGTTCTTGATGCAGTGCCGTCTGAGGGAGCGGAGATCACCCCTCTTCAGTTTAGGCTTTTTAGGAAATTGATCCAGATTCTGAATGGTTTAATGATATTATGCTCTGTAGAGGAAGAAATATATAAATCCCTTCCAGTCTTTCTTTGAGGGACATTATTGAGACTGAAATCACATGATCATTTAGGTTTTTACCTCATTACTAGCTCTAACTTTCCCCATCCCAACTTTTATGGAATGTATTGCAGACATGAAGTGCAGGAATGGATGTTTATTTTCTGAACAAATTAAATGAAAAAAAAATCGTTGAGGTTCTCATTCAGTATGAGCGGCACGTTTCCAAACAAGCCGAGGTGATTGCATGATGAAGATTATCAACGATAAACCAAGGAAATAAAAAAATAAACTCAGGTAGCAATCAGCGAGCATGATATTTTGCTTCGTTCCGCCCTTTTTCTTCGATTCTCAAGAAAGGCGAGAGCAGATTAAAGAGCAGAAGTCATGAGGCGAGGGACTTGAGAGGCTTTGTGCAAAACAACGCAAAGAGCAGCACTCTCAAATTAGGAACCGGATCATCGGGGGGTGGCGATACAGAATCTGACAAAACTCAGCACCGGTGTGAAATGTGACCCGAGGCGGTAAGCGTTAGGACGTTCCTGCAGCGAGGGGTTTTTAATTGTACTTTTTGAGGACATCCTGTTCAGCAAACTTCAATTCCATTATTGGCCTAGAAACCAGCAACCTGGTGGGACTCCAGGCACCGGGGGGAGCGGTAACGAGGAGAACGAGCGCTTCCGCCGAAATCCCAGACATCATGAAGCCTTCGAGGTCGTTCCGGAAGCGCATTTCCATGCACGTCTCGTCTCCGAGGTGCTGTTCTCAGACACTGACGAAGCACGTTCGCTTAAATTGTCACACCTTGCACTTTTGTTCTCCTAATTGTGCCATCATTCCACATGAAACATCGCTCTCATTAACGCGGCCACTTCGACAACGATCCCCGCTCTATGAAAACCTTTAAATGAGCCCAAATTAATGATGCGTTTTCTTCTTCCTTCCTTTCTCCCCGCAGTCTCGTCTTTCTCGGCCTAAAATCTTTTTAACCTCGCAAAAAAACACAGACTTCAATTAGCCAAACAACGGCAAACCGACCCGCTGATTATTAATGGTGCTGGAAATAATTAAAGCCTTGATAGGTGGAGCGCTACCGCACTCGCTTTCTTCGCTCCTTTCTCACGGCCTTAATTAGCACGGCGGCGGCGGCCTCGCGGGCCTGGACCTTCGCCAGACGCTCGCTGCGGAATGATCTTTTAATCTCAGTGTACAAACACGACGCTTAAATCGACGCTCTCGTGGGGAAGAGCTTTCAGGTTGCCCAGGCGACGTCGGTAAGAGCTTCGTTGAAGGCTTGTGTGATTCGCGCCTGAAAACACAACCAGACCACGACCTTGCTCGCACGTTACGTTCACACGTGCGTGAGCTTCAGCCTGCTTTTTAGGCGTCGCTATCAGGGTTGCCAGTTTTTGGCAGACTTTTAAAGTGTGGACTTTTCAGCCCATCAGAATTTAAATATTCAAAATATTCGAATATTCAAAACATCAAAATAGCTCTACGGTTAGGCTGAAACTTCTTTCTGTTTATTATGTAGTGCACGATAAAGTGTGAATGCATTATTTAGGGTTGTAACGATACACTCTGCTCATGATCCGATTTTCTCACGGGTATTGATTTCACATTCGATAAAAAAACATTCCTTTTTAACATGCGAAGACTAAACAATGCAAAACAATACACATTTCTCTAAATAAAATACTTTAGTCCGCTGAAAATAAAATAAATTACTAGAAACAGATTTTAAGTAATAATATCTTAAATAACCAAATGAAAACATTCTTTGCACAGTTAAAGTGGATTCCAGTTGCTAGGCAGTTGGTCAAAAAGGTGCAACCGTTTTGGTAGGTAGTTGCTATGGTATCCCAGGTGGTTGCTATGGTGGTGATAGGTGGTTTCTATTGTTTCCCAGGGAGTTGCTATGGTGCTGCTAGGTATTTGATATGGATTCCCAGGTAGTTCCTATAGTGTTGTGAAGTTGTTACTAGGTGGTTGCTATGGTGTTGCTAGGCGGTTGCTATTGTGTTGCTAAATGGTTGCTGTGGTATCCCAGGTAATTGTTATGGTGTTGCTAAGTGATTACTAGGTGGTTAACATGGTGTTGCTATGGTATCCCTGGGAGATGCTATGCTTTGCTAAGTGGTTCCTAGTTGGTTGCTATGGTATTGCCAGGTAGTTCTTATGGCCTTGTTACTAGGTGACCAATATGGTCTTGCTGTGGTATCCCAAGATGTTGCTATTACGTTGCTAAGTGGTTACTAGATTGTTGCTATTTTTCTGCAAAGTGGTTGCTGTGGTGTCCCAGATAATTGTTATGTTGTTGCTAAGTGGTTACTGGGCAGCTAACATGATGTTGCTATGGCATCCCAGGAGGTTGCTATTGTATTGCTAAGTGGTGACTATGCGGTTGCTATAGTGTTGCTAAGTGGTTGCTATGAATTCCCAGACAGTTGTTACAGTGTTACTAAATGGTTGCTACAGTGTTGCTAGGTGGCTGCAGTGGTATTTCAAGCAGTTGCTATGGTGTTGTATAGTGGTTGCTATGTTGTGTCTGCTGGTTGTCAAGTGGGTGCTGTGATGCTCGTGATTGGTGGGGTGCTATTTGTGCCAAAGCTTTTGGGTCCCATTCATTCCTATGGGAAAAATGTGCAGCCCCTACAAATTCTCTAGTCCCCTAAATGATCATGATCAGCCCTCTGGTGTTCAAACAGTGCTACTGCATTAGATGAACATCAACAGATGCATGCCTTCAAAACACTGCAAGTATTTATTTAATAATTTTTCTTTTTAAGATTTAAAGATTTGTAATTTGCAACATTTTGTACTCATTTATCTGTCGACATCGCTAACACCATCGCCATATTGGTCCAGGCAAAATCATGGTGTAGTATGCAGAAGGCAAGAAGAAACAAGCAGAATAAGAAGTATTGTGTCTTTGTAACGCAGCCACCAGAGAGTTCATTTTTTGATTATTTTTATATATACATACATTTTTTATTTTCAGTATTTCAAAGTGAATGAGCCAAGTGCTGACCTTGGGCAACAGAAATGATGGGGGCGTATAGAGAAAAAGCCATTTTGAGAACATAAAAAACCTCCAACACTTTCATACATTAAATTATAACCGCACGTATTAACCGAGGAAAATAATCCAAATCCATGCCCGACAAAAAAACGTGAGTTTTTACAAAGAGTACAATTTGACGTGTCGCTGAAGTTTTCGATGTCTCTGATGTCTCGTCTAACGATGACCACATGGTGCCGTTTGTTACAGAAGATCGAAATGAGGAAGCAGAACCAATTGAGGCTCTCTCAGAATTCTGCATAGATCACAACTCAGACCTGAGAATGCTTTCTTTGCCATCAGGGAGCCTGTTTTTTTGAGTGTTTTATTTTTAAGAGGCAGCGTTTAAGCAGCTCACGTCGGTTCATTAGTGCCGGTATGAGGACCTAAATCTGCCTCCGTGCCGGGCTGAGGCGCTTTAGCGAGCGTGTCGTGGTGCCAGTCTGTGCTACTCTGTGCGCTGGGTTTTATCGGCGTCGCCGCCGCGGTTTGCTCCGGGGGATGTTACTGTCAGCTCAGGAGGAAATATGACACCGAACAGCTGAGGAAGGGCTTTATGGCGGAGCGAGGAGCAATCAGACGCCCTTAACGAGCGACTCTCCAGCCTAACGCGCCCTGTTATGCCCTAAACTCCGAATTAGCGCTTCTGTCACTCCCCAGTGAGGATCCGGGATACTCGAACCGGAAAAAACAGGTTCTCCAAAAGTAGGTGACATTTCTGCAACGTTTCTTATAGCTGATGCAATCTTTTGCTGTTATAGCCCACCCGACTCAAGGTTGGATGAAGGAGTGATTTCTGTAGCTTCCTCGTACTGTGTAACACAGCTATTTAATTTAATAATTTAATAATTATTTTTAAATTAGATACTTAATTTAAATTAATTTTATATTTATGAATTCTATATTATTTATTCTTTGTAAAAACATTATTTTTTATTATTATTATAATAAATATTGATACATTTTATTCATCTGCAATAATTTTATTTATTTATTTATTTATTTATTTAATTACAAATGCAGCGAGCTTCTGAAGTTTTTTATTTTTTTATTTTATTTTTATTTTTTCTAACAGGCGTTCCAAAAACGTATTTATGTATGTATTTATTTGTATTTGTAATATGATTTTTTTTTTTATTTAATTTAAGTTTTTTTAACTAATGCCAATTGTAATATAATTTTTTAAAAATAAAATGTACCTGTTACTTTAGATTTATTCATTTATTTATTTATTCTTTGCAAGACAGTCACCTGCGAAACAGGGTTAGGTTTAAAAAAAAAAAAAAAAGTTGCCAACAAAAACCAGTGTCTTTACAATGCAGTCAGCAGAGAGACGAGGAGGGAAAGAAAAGCCGCGCTCCAGTCTGACCCCGTAATGGAGGAGCTCGTACGACTTTGTGATTGTATGATTGGATAATTGGGTGACTGATCAGGTACACAGGTGTTCCTCCTGCCTGCTGCCTTAGGGAATTGAATTTTCTTACTCAAATAACGACAATAGCGAATCTTTAGTAATCCAAATGTTAAACCAGCTGCTGTAATTATCCTCAAACGCACCAGAATCTAAAAAATCAAAGCCTGGCTGAGGCTCGAGTTTGTCGTCTCGTCCCGTCTCTATACTTAATTTCCATTCTGAGAAAGTGTTGAGCAGCTTTCTATCTGCAGCGCCGGAGTGATGGCTCCTCTAAATATTGAGATGATCTGATGAATAAAGCGAACAGCTGACTCACTGCTGCTCCACCAGATTCTCATCTATTCCTGGAATCAATTTCCTCTTCAGCTGCATCCAGTGGGAAAAATAAAACATCGCCGAGATGGCTTCTTTATTCCAGAGAAAGCACGGCTTTCCCCTGAATTAATTCGGCAGGGACGAGTATCTATCCCAGTAACGAGGAGAGCAGAAAGCATGCAGGACCACATCCAGCTCATAAAGGCCTCTGCTGTTAGCATGCAGTCTGTCTATTATGTGTACGTTTTATATATCACTTTAAATGGTTTACAATGGCAGTTTTATTTGTATTCAATTATTAACTGAAATTTATTTCGATTATTTTATATTATTATTTGTAAGGAATCATCATTTATATTGTTTTAATTATTATTATTATTATTTTTACAAATGTATTAAGGTACTTCAACAATTACTATAATTATTTTTATTTATTTGTTTAGCATTATTTTATTATATTTTATTTATAATTTATTATCTTTTTTTACAAAAGCATAAAGCTACTTTGTCTTTTTTGTTTTGCCTTTAATATACATATTTCTTGCGCTCTTTTAGATTTAATTTATTCAAATCATTTTAAATTCAAAAAGTTTAATTTTAGTTTCATTTAAAACTAATTTAAAATGAATACCAGTTGTAATATACTATAGTTTTTATTCATTCACCTGTCACATTACATGTATTCCTTCTTTTCCCATTAATATAAATAAATACATTATATTTGTGTATCAAATGAAAGATTTTAATAAGTCAACAATTGCATTTATTAAAAAAAAAAAAAATATATATATATATATATATATATATATATATATATATATATATATATATATATATATATATATATATATATATATATATATATATATATATATAATAAATCACTTATGTATTGTTTTTTTATTTATTTATTTTATTTATTAAATACCATTATGTATTTTTATATTATATATAATTATATATTAGATTTAAATCCTATTAAAATGTTACATTTTTATTTAAAAAAAATAAAAAAATAAAAATAAAAAAATAAAAAAACTGTTAAAAAAATGCTTATTGAAGCTATTACTATAAACCTATTGCTTAAGTAACTTGGTCTAACTCTCGTATCTGTATGATAACCAGGCTGCCCAAGTAGGTTGGGTTTCTCTTTGAGTCTTGGTCCTCCCAGGGATTTTCTTTGCCACTGTCGTCCTAAGCTCTAGATGTTTTTAAAGCTGCTTTGGGACAATGCTCCGCTGTTCAAAGTGATAGCAGCTCACTGATGCTTACAAATTCCATACCATTTCCCTCAAATAGAATTTCGTAAAAGCAAGTGAGCAGAAGGAGGGCAAGAGACGCAAACTGAGATAGCGAGCTACAAATATAGCATCTTAATATATATAAATATATAAATAAAAAAACAAATATTAAAACTTGTACTATGAATGAAACACCCTTTCATGATAATTAATTGAATAATACCTTATTCCGGTTTTGATCATTTTTAAGCTTAAATACAGGCGGGGTGCTTGGAGATAGGCCGTTCTCCAGCCGGTCCACACTTCAAAATAAAAGTCATGGCTGGCTCTGTATCACAACTGACAACTGATGTTACAAGTTGATCCACTACAATGGATCATTTGGGTTCCCTGTGTGGGACTGTGGTAGCCTAGTGGTACTGGACTCTGGCCCAGAAGGTCCAGGGTTCAAATCCCACCTCTGCCAAGCTGCCACTGTTGGGTCCGTGAGCAAGGCCCTTAACCCACAATTGCTTGGATTGTAAGATTGTACCAATTGTAAGTCGCTCTGGATAAGGGCGTCTGCTAAATGCTGTAAACGTCTTTAAATGTCTTTAAATGTGAAAAAATGAACTGGATATCCTTCCCTTACTGAAATTCATGTTTAACAACATGAGCAATAGATTTCAGCTCCAGTTGAAATGGATTTATTTTGATTTTTGTGAAGTTCTAAGATCTCACCAGATCATGGGAAAGCACTCGCTCATGTCTCCCCTGTATTTCTTAAATTTAGTGCAGTATTTAAGTTTGTTCCCTGCAGACGTTTCATTGGTAATTTCGACAAAACGTGTCATTGCTCTGTAATTACCTTCAGCTTTCAGAGGAACCTTGACTAAATCTTTCACACTGATGATTTTATGGCTTTTGAAAGACATAAATCTGACTCTGCTCACGAAAAGCGCATTTTTCTTCCAAACGTCTCCGAATCCACGTTTGTAACCCGGCCTTGATGCGTCGCCTCTAATCTCTCTGCGAAATCTCCTCTCCGAATCCTCCATCTGAATTCCTGGGCGAGACGTAGGCGAGCGCCGGAGGTGCTAAAAACCGCAGGGTGATGAAGCTCCTAAACGTCGTCTCCGTGATTAGCCTACCTGCGCTTTCAGGAGTGATTCGGCTCGGGTGCAGATGGAGGCGGTAGCGCGTCTGATTCGACGCAGGACTCGCGGATGACGGGGTGCTAGCTGGGTCCAGATGGTGCTGCTTGGCCCTCGATTCATGTTTCCCATGCCGGATGAATCTCGAAGACGTGAATGAAGTGTAGAGGACTTGCGGCGCCTCCTAAAACACGCTGCGATTTCGCACACGACTTTTGGAGTGACAAAACCTCCACGGGCCTCCATGCTGCATTTATTCATTGCTTAACTTTCATTTTATAAGTATTATACATTTATATAGTCATTATATTTTTTTATTAAATATTATATATTTTTTATATATAAATATTTTAGTTCTCATTAAAGATTTTTATATTATATACAATTATAAATTACATTTAAATTTTATTTTAAAAATATTTTTGTTAAAATGCTTATTTAAACTATTACTATAAACTTATTAATTAAATAACTTTAATAATACCATATCTCCTCCAGGCTGTAAGCAGGCCGGGTCTCTTTTTCAGTCTGTTTGGTTCTCCCATGGTTTCCTCCTTGCCACTGCTGGCCCGGGTTTGCTGAGGGAGTCTCCTGCATGTTCTAAGGAATTCTGGTTGCGGCTCCACTGATATTGTTTAATAGATCAGTTTGAGCCTTCCCTTCATTCTCCTACTTCAGGTTTCAGCAGCAGGGGATGATCCACCAACCTGTCTGTCCTCCCTCAGGCACAGCCAGTCATGCGATTCCCCGACCCGACCCGAAGCATCAACTGGGACACGACCCCTTAATGATTTTTAATGCAGCACGATCACCCCTGTTTACAGCAGCCGTGCTGACTTTTTGGTTCTAAGCCTGTAGCTTCCTTTAGGGCAGTTTATAGGGGAAGTTCAGACGTGTTTATTATACTTTATAATGCAAGACCGTTTGGAAAATGTCATAACTTCAGGCCCTAAAGCCATTTCCGTGACGTGAATACGCAATATTCTAATTCCGATTCAGCTTTTTTCTGTAATTCTGAGGCCGGAAAAACACTAAGAAGTTCATAAGAAGGTTCTTAAATACAAATCTCAAAAAGACGTTCTCAAATATTATCTTATTATCTTATTGAGTAAATCTTAATTATTTCCCTAAGGTTACGTTAAGAAAATCGATATTATGAATATGTATTTACCCTTATTTCTGTTATTTAGTTTAATCCGCTCAGAGGAAAACCGTCGAGTGTGATTTTATCATAAGGGTAAGAAAACATTTAACAACGTAACATTTTCATACTCATTTTCTTAAGAAATGAGAGTTAAGGAAAGAAATTCTTTCAATTCTTTAAAAAAAAACACATATTTAAGATGGTTTTCATCTTTCCGCAGGGACCCGAGTCACAAAAACTTTAAGAAAAATCTTGCGAAGGTTCTTAAGACAAACACTAAGAAGTTTATAAGAATGTTCTTAAATGCAATTCTCAAAAAAAAACCTTAAAAAGTCCTCAAACATTATCTTAAGAATATCTTTAATCCGCTCGGAGGAAAAACATCAAACCAAGCGTTTAAAGAAATTAGCAATAAAAATACATAAAGATTATGAATGAAATAATCATTAATATTTTAAAAGTTATTTCCAATAACCAAAAAAACATTTAAGAACGTTACATTTTCAAGAACACCACTCGTTCTTAGAATTGTTCTTAAGAAAATATTAAAGTGAAGAAATTCCTTCAATTCTTAAAACGCTAGTTGAAGAATAACAACTTTTCTCAACTTTTTTCTTCAGAATGAAATTAAGAACAAACACAAGTTTAAGAAGATTTTCTTTCTAAAGACACTTTCATGAATCCGACCCCTGGTTTTCATCGATTCTAAGGTTTGATTCGGAGAACTTCTACTTTTTTAACAGGTTCTATACGATACCCTGAAAAAAATTTTTAAGAGCAAGAGACTTTACAAAAAACAGTTAAAAACACACTTTTAAGAGCTCACAAATCACTGTTTGTTTTGTTTTTTTTTCTACAAATGCATCAAGCTACTTTGTCTTTTTTATTGTTCGTTTCAACAATGTTCACACAGGCTTTATTTATTTATTTATTTATTTATTTATTTATTTGTGTGTATTATGCTTTTATTTACATTGAATTCATTCAAATAACTGAAAAGTTTAATTTAAGTTTAATTTAAAACTAATACCAACAGTAATATACTCTAATTTGTATTAATTTACCTGTCACATTATATTTACTCGTTATTTTACCATTAATATAAATAAATACGTTATATTCATATATTAAACGTGCCATAATCACAAAACTATCTTTATATTATTCTTTTAGCTGAATAATCTTTTAGACAGATTTTAATAAGTCATTAGAAAAGTTCATTACAATTTTGGAGCTGGTAAAGTTTTGTTTTATAAAAACTGGTGCACAAATCCAGACACAAACAGCCTGGCAATCTACGTGGATAGATTTCATTGGACGGCTGCTGGTCTGAAATCGCTCGCCATTAAAGACAATTCAACGAACTTATTTCTGTGCAGAATATGAAGAGTAGGACAAACTTCAGAAGCCAGCTCTCCATGACATGACAACACACTGGACAAACCTTAGAGGAATGATTCTGTAAAAAAAAAAAGTGACAAGAAAAGCAGCGGAAGGCATAAACGCTGCCACCGATGACATCGTAGCAGAGAGAGGCGATATACACTGCCAAAGTATCGTCTAATTATCGTTACCCAGAAAATATCACGATATCTTTTTTTCTCAGTATCGCACACCAATAGTTATAAGCAGACTATGCAGAATATGCAGATTAAGACAAATCAGGAGTCATTCTTCGAACAACATGTAAGCCCAGCTACACACTGCGGACGCATCGGCTAGTCCTCGTTACTCCGAAAATAAAACCGGAAAATGCCAGAATACACTAAGGAAAAGAGTCATTTCTTAAGGACTTCGGAAGCTTCCGTGTTTTGTACGACTTAGAATTAATTTTGCATCGCCATTAATGGACTGAGCAATCGGCTACGAATTCCGCGAAATGTCACGTACAAACCTTAAGAACATCCGACCCTGACACACACACGCCCGCCCGCCCACACACACACACACACACAGAAGCTGCTGGTTGCCAGATCCTCCACGCCATAATGTGACATGTTAGAATGCAGCTCTCTGTAATTCCGCGTGGCACGAGACAGCGCGAAGCCTTCCTCCGTCCACCGGAGCCCCAGGAGGGACCGAGAGAGTGACACGTCGACGGGCAGTGCCTAATTATTTCGGCTACACCAGCGCACCAGGCAGAGCTCGTCTGCCAGAGAGAGATAGAGAGGCTATTTGCATAGCTAATGATCGAGCAAAACCACAGAGATACCCCCAAAAGCAAACAGGACCAGCGACAGGCCATCGTTAAGCCCCGCAGGAGGCCGAGTGGAGGCCAGGGGCTGCTGTCCATCCGGAGTAATGTGAATTCTGGAGCTGTGATAAAAAGGAACGCTTAATGAAGACCCGTGACGGTCACAGGACAGAATTAAGTAGATATTATAGCTTCTGAGACAGAGAGAGTCTGCAAATGAAAGGCTGTCCATCTTCAGTAAGCAAAGGGCAGAAAAATAACAGAGATCGAGGTTTTTTAGAGACCGGAAGCTTGAGAGAGCAGGGGTCCACAGCACTCGCATTTTGCTCCTTCTCTTTTAGAGAAATGCGAGTGCAATTAGGATTTAGGAAAGCCGGCGCGAGATGAGGTTCTGACCCACTTCTGTTACATATTCACCGATTGAGTCTCAATCCCTTGTGTTGCTTAGTTTTTTATTGATTTACTTTAGATTAGATTAATTATATTCTCTGTTTTAATGACTCAGTGTAGGTTCTGTCTATTTAAAATTATAAATCTATCAGTTAGGTCATTTATTATGTATTATTATTATTATTATTATTATTATTATTATTATTATTATTATTGTTGTTGTTGCTTTTGCTTATACTTCCCAAGAAATAAATAATGGATGATATAAATAAATATTAAAAATATACTATACTATAAATACTAAAAAAATAAAAATATGAAAAATAACAAAATAAAAACATTAAATAACTAAAAAATGCTACACACAGCAAAATAAACTGCAATATTAATTTAAAATTCAAAAACATTTTTTTAATATATCAGTAAGTTAATTCATACCTTACAATGAATTAGTATTTTATTAATATTTTATTATTACTCTATTATTATTATAATAATAATATCAACATTAATTAGCACCATTACCACTACTATTATTATTGTAAATATTATAATTCTTCTTCTTCTTCTTCTTCTTCTTCTTATTATTATTATTATTATTAATGTATTTATTATTATTATTATTGTTGTTGTTGTTGTTGTTGTTGCTTTACTTCCATGAGAAGGAAATAATGGATCAAATAAATAAATAAATAAATAATAAATCATATTACAAATATGAAGTAAAAAATATAAAATAATAAAAAAAAATGCTACACAGAGCAAAATAAACTGAAATATTAATTTACAATATTAATTATAAAATGTATTTTTTTATAATACATCAGTAAGTTAATTTATACCTAACAATAAATCATTATTATTGTTATTATTATTGTTATTATTATTATTATTATTATTATTATTATTATTATTATTATTGTTGTTGTTATTGTTGCTGCTATTAATTAAGGGAAATATAAATAGCTCACTGTAGGACAGGACGTGGGAAAAGAATCCTGTGTAAACAAACTAACTCTAGATCCCATTTGTTTTCCTGGCAACTGTGCAGGAAATTATTTATGCCAAGTCAAGAATGCAGCTACCCTTCAATAAAGTGATTACACATTTCTGCAAACATGACAAGTACCAATGTATACTTCAGTGAGAAATCAGTATTCAACTCTCCACGCTCACAGCTTGGGTCTGTTCCACCTCCATTATTCATCGCTGCAGAAAAAAACAAAAAAAACAAATCAGATTTTAAAAAAATCAGAACAATAGGCTTTTAATGAAAGGTGAGGACAGAATCAGAAGGAGAACAGGTTAGGCCTTGGAGCCGCTGCAAATTCAAGGAGGAAGATGCGAATTAGAGTTTCTTTTTATAAACTGTCCAAACCGTGGGGGAGCGACGAAGAAACGCCCCAGGACAATTTGTAGCGCTGATGAGAGCTCGTGCAAGGTTAAAAGAAAGAATAAGACAAAAAAAAAAACAGTCATGCTGGTGGAAACGAGCCAAACAAAGAAAGGGAGAAAAAAATAAACACGCCCGGTGCATTAAAATCCCTCTGCTGTTATTTTCTATCAGGATTTATTTCTATCAAATTTCTTTCTTTTTATCAGGTTCTATAAAATCCTGGATGATATAACTTAGCCCAAAAAACAGGCTGCGGCATGTTAACACTGCGAAAATAGAGCTTATTCCTCTTTAAAGGCATTTCAGAGACACTTACGAGATGGTAAATGTGACATGATCCCTCGGTAAAGAGGCTCTGAATCACGTCACCTCCCTCCATAAAACCACAGAACAGCCCACAGAACCCAGCAAACACGGCAAAAACACACAGCCTTCCAACTTCAGAACAAATACATTACAACACACCGACCTTCCACTAGGGGCGCCATCTCTCATTTAGCATGCAACCTTAATGAGGTGTTATAAAAATGATATGCTCTATTATAAATATGATATGATGTGCCTCTAAAGATGTTCCTACTGATATATGCTGGTCCTGGGATTTCATAGCTTAATAACACCAGGTACGAAACTACTGATTCTGCACAAGCTCAGTTTTTACTCCACACATTTACATGTACAGCATTTAGCAGACACCCTTATCCAGAGCGACTCACAATTGATACAATCTTACAATCCAAGCAATTGTGGGTTAAGGGTCTTGCTCATGGACTCTACGATGGCAGCTTGGCAGAGGTGGGATTTGAACCCTGGACCTTCTGGTCCATAGTCCAGTACCTTACCCGCTAGGCCACCACAGTCCAGCACACCACACGTAGCTACTAACATCAGAATCGTTAAAAATCAGTACATAAACCTGAAAAGGAAATATAAAAAAATAAAAAAATAAAGAAATATGACTTAAATAAAATGTATTATTGATAAATTGAAATAAATATAGTTACATAACAGTTGCCACATGTAATACAAACTATAACATAAATTTACAATGTATTAAAATACAAAAATTATCAAAAATATACAATTTTATTCAAATAATATTATTTCGATTATATCTTGGTAAATTAATTTACACCTAGCAATAATTAATTTTGTTAATTAAAAGTAGTATTTTCTTAATATTTTAATATTACTTTGAAATTATAGTATGCCAAAAAAAATATTATTATTATTATTATTATTATTATTATTATTATTATTATTATTATTATCATTGCTACTATAATAGCAATAAGTATTATTATTATTATTATTATTATTATTATTATTATTATTATTATTATTGTTGTTGTTATTATTATAGTAGCAATTGTAGCAATCATTGTTGTTCATTGCTACTATTATTAAATGTATTGTTATTTATAATATATATATATATAAATATTAATAACAATGAACAATAACAACAATAATAACAATAATAATAAGTATTGTTATTATTACTATTATATGACAACAACAACAACAACAACAATAATAATAATAATAATATGATTATTATTTTTATTATTATTATTATCATCATCACTGTTACTGTTAATATATTCTTATTACTATTGTTGTTTATTTTTGTTGATTACTATTACAAACAAAAATACATATTTATTATTAATTTGCAACATAAAAACTATGATCTATTATTCTCTATTATCTTATTCACAAAAACACTGAAGTGCATCACCAATATATATATCTCCCAGGTCATTCCATAAAAGCTATTATGTTATTATTATTCTGTTATTTCTTTTAAGATATTCACCACATCTAACAAGATTACTCCAAAGCACGGAGTAAGCAGGAAGAATTCTGTGTTTGCGTTTGCAAACAGGATAAAACGCTGCGTTTACGAAGGAAACCTGAGCCTGCAAAATCCTAAAATATCAGACGGCGTGAGAAGCCGCTTCAGGTGGGAATTCTGTCAGAGCTGGAGGTGGAAATAAAAATAAGAGCAGCCCATAAATCGGGCACAGATCCTCATGTACGGTCAGCTCCATCTGAATAAAGCTCTTATCAAACCCACTGTCACTTGTAAGAACCCACACATTTTCACAAACACTTAACTGGCTGTGATTCTCAGCTTCTGGAGTGTTAAAGCTTTAACCATCCGGCCTGAAAAAGGACCCCGAAAGAGTCACGAATTCCAGAGCCATCTGGCAGGGGCAAGGAAGGGGCGGGGGGGGGGAGTTGCATAATCAATACAACTTCATTCATGTCAAGTCCTGTTAGAATTCATTACAATAATCTGAACTCAATGCAAATCTGATTGAATTATTTGAGTTTGGCTTCACAAAGTTATGATCTACTTCAATTAAAGGGCACTGCAGCATCTGTGTAACATCTATACAGAAACACGGGGTTTCATAAATATATATATTTCAGCTATTTATACATATAAAATATACAACATAAGCTTCAGCTGTCAGCATTAATTGGAAAAAATCTGAAATTAATATTAAAATTAAAGCTGATATACAGAAGAGCATGTGTCTGGTGTTTTTTTCTTTATTTGCTCTCTGGTTTTAGAAGTTATTGGACTTGTTAGACCTTAATCCAGTCCAGGTGTTGGCGAATCCGAGCTAAATAAACTTTTATGAGCCTTCAAGCCTCTCCAGATGTTGTTCTTCCACTCAACACTCCGATCGCCTCTAAATAACTGACTGAGGATCTAAAAACACAGATTGTTAACTCTGAGGAAGCAGGAGAAACTTGGCACATAAGCTACGGGTGGCACAGTGTCGGGTGATTGCACAGGTTGCCTGTGAGTAAGATATGCTGGACGTAGCTAGTCAGGTCTGCAAAGCAAAACCTTCACAACATGACATGGATTGAACAAAGATTGAACCCTTTATATAAAATTACCAAATAATGGAACATCATAACAACATGAAAGTGCAGAATGGTGTAACCCAATCCCCAGTACTGTCCTGGTACTGTCAAGCTGTCACTCATGGGCCCTTGGGTGGGGTTGGGTATCGTTTGCGTTATATTTCCGATCCTGATTCGGATTCTTCTTATCGATTCTAAAATGGTATAAGAGGTTTAAATGGGAAGAAAAAAGCTCCTTTCCTTTGGATCACAGGTTCATCATTTCAGCAGTAGAGAGCACTTATGATCAGTAATAACTAAGAGAAGTTTGGTTTTCCTACATCATTGTTTTAGTACATTATATTAAACTCCTGTCAAGTTTTGAAAAAGAACACGCGTACATTAGCGCCGTCCTTCACACAGAGTCCGAAACTGACGGACCGGGACGCTGCATAAAATTTAATCGGAGCCTGTTCCAATTTCTGCATTAAAATCAGGCTGACCAATCAGAGCTCGGTTGCCGGGCAGAACAGCTCATCGGGAGCTTATAGGACGAGCAACAGGCTGCCTCTAAAAACATGGTTATTAAAGAAAAGATCTGTTGGAATAGAACTGAAAGGCTGGAGAATGATGATGATAAAGCTCACAGGGACTGGATGGAAGCGTTTGATTATTTATCTAAGTGCATTCTGATCTGTTCATGATCACAAACACACAAACTAGAGCTTCCTGCACTCATCTTCGCTCGTGTTTTTGTTTTTTAAGTTGACGATGTGAAAAACACACGGAGAAATCTCCGACACATTAAGAGAAGGGAAATTTAAAAAAGCAGAAACAGACAGGGAGTTTTCAGAAAGGAAAAATGCATCAGACTTTGAGTGAAGGTCCCTCTATGTTAAAAATCGTCCTCAAAAAAATGTGAAAAGGCCTTAATGCAGCACTCGAGCCAGACCCTTTTCTTCCCCTGGTTTAGTTCTGACACTCCAACTCAGTCGTTTAGGCATAAAAATGTGTCCCTTTAAACAGTCTGTAATGAGATATTTAGTGTGTGATCAGTAATCATTGCTTCATATTTAATCGCGTTTCAAATGTTTTCTTAAGAACGTGCTTAATTAGGGCGAATAGTTAAGCAGAAAACATTTGTTACTGCAGCCTGTTAGCGGGCACAAAAAATAATTTATAGATTTTTCTTCAATTATGGATGACGTACATCTGTTACAGCTACGCGTTTAGTGTTTTTAACAGATTTTATTTACCCTAGCGCTTTGTTAATACTCGATTAAAAACTTGATTACGTTCGACAGGATAGACTTAACGTAGGTGGAATAAAACAGCCGAGTTGAATATATTCAATGTAACATGAGTATACAGAGAGAGAGGGATATACAGTACAGTACAGGAGGATGGAAATCCACCCACACACACACCAGCTCCGAATATATGACATATTAGTGCAGGTACACACATGGACATATATTATAATCCACATACGAAACACAGAGTAAACAACTCTGACAACACTGATACCTGTCTTCAACCACGAATCAGAAAAAGATTGGACGGGGCAATATAGGGATAGTAATGATGTGAGTTTGTTCTCTAAGAAAGATTGGAAGGGATTTTTATATGTCTCCCTCTACAGAGCATAATATCATTAAACCATTCAGAATCTGGAGGAATTTCCTAAAAAGCCTAAACTGAGGAGGGGTGATCTCCACTCCCTCAGACGGCACTGCATCAAGAACCATCATTCATCAATAGCTGATAGAACCACATGGACAAGGGATTCCTTTATCAAACCTTTATCAAGCTCTACAATACAGAGTTACATTCACAGATACCACTTAAAACGTTACTGTGTTAAAAAGAAGCCTTATGTTATAACCATGTCCAGAAGGGGTGTCGACTTCTCTGGGCTCGGAGGCATCTGGGATTGTGCTCATACCAATCAGTATTCCGAATTCGGGGTGGGAAATATGACGATGTTTTATCGTGTGGTGATCTATTTTGATATCATAAATTACTAAGTATGGGATAATATTTGAGCAGTAGTTTTTAAGAATTTGTCGCCTTTTTTTTTTTTTTTTTGGAAGAAATGGTCGCCGTGTGCTCCGGACCAAAGATGAAAAATTCAAAACCCAGGCACTGCCATGGTATGGGGTCAGTCAGGGCCCTTGGTAAAGGTAATTTCCACTTCTGAGAAATGTACACTGAGACTTTAGAGCGACATAAGCCACCTTCAAGACGACATCTTTATCAAGGACGTCCATGCATTTTTCAGCAAACAATGCTGCTGGAGTTTTTAAACACAGAATGTAATCCACCAACCAAAAATATCCAGCCACCATCATCCTGTGAGCACTGATGAAGGATTAGACGATGACGAACACAAACTGAGCAATAAGGGGGGTGTCTCTAATGGATCTGTGCTGGTCCTGCGGGGGTCATGTGGAAGTCATGTGGGGGTCCTGACCATTTTAGAACCGGGTAAACGGGACTAATGAAATAGGTAGAGAAGCAGATGGACTACAGTCTGTAATGGTAGAACTACAAAGTCCAGCTATATGGGACATGGAAATGTGAATACACATTTACACACCAAATTGTGATACACACTACTAAACTCTCTCTCACTCACTCTGTCTCACACACAGACACACACACGCGCGCACGCAGATGAAAGCTGAATGAGTAGATCTGATTGAAAAACGAGGACAGACATATCCGAGCCTTTCATGGCTGATCACGTGAGCCGAATAAATTTAGCACGGCGTGAATCCGAGCCGCTCCTCAGCAGGAACGCTCGAGCCCAATTTGAATCCGAAACGCTCGTGTTTATGAGTCGAAAATAACGTCTCATTAGCGGAGACAGAATTCATTTCCCCGCGCTGGAACAGAACGAGACGAGCTTCTTAAAAATCGCAGGGCTAAGTGTTAGGACGCATTATGCATTCAGGACCGGACGCGGCGTCGTTTTGGACATCAAACAAAGTGCCCACAGGTCACTGGCAGCGACAAGTACCAGAGTCGAGATGGATTTTTGCATAAAACCCATTACTGCCTCTATTTATGCAGCACACTGTGTCCAATTTGTCCTTAGCACACAAGGCTCAGTGAAAATATGTGGGAATGCTAATGAGCGACAAATGCCCCTCCGTGGAGTAAATCTTAAAACATTCCTTCTGGTTTTTTTTTGTTTGTTTGTTTTGTTTTGTTTTGTTTTTATATATTTCTTTAATATTTACTCCCATAACTCTGTTTGGCCCAAAGCTTCAGTTACAGAACAATCTCAATGTCTGAACGCACCGGTAAGAGCTGACACGTATAAATTAGTGATAGATAATAAATCAGAAAACCCAAAACACAACTGATTAATGGACGTCAAACTCAGGGCTATTAACACCGAGTACGTTTACATGCACTTAATAGGCTTATCATGGTCGGATTTCTGTAGTTATCTGATTATACGTGGTCATGTTTACAGCATATTTCGATCTAGATCAGAAATCAGATTAAGAAATCCGATAAAGGGAGCTGGATTTTATTTTTATGATCCGAGTTCTAATAGCATGTATAACATTTCAATTGAAATTGGCAGTCTGCGCATGCGGAAAAACATATGGTTGCCAGGTCTGCTTATTATTAAAGAATTCGATTCTTTTTGGACGCATTTACATGGACGTGGTTGGGGATTGTCTTGTGGGACCTGGCAACCCTGGAATTAAATCTAGCACCTTCTAACGAACGCTTCGTGGAAAAACGCAGTATATACATGAAGAATTTGAATACTTATTATTAGTATTTTAAGTTTACGTGACATATTTATGTGAGATTATTGGCTGGTTGCAACGTAGAAATCCTATTATTGAGCCTAGTAAACCTGGAAGTTTCCCATTACCTGATTACCCATGTGCATGTAAACTTCCTGATCGAATTACTGACAAAATCTGATCACAAACATACATGTAACTATCGAACTCAAATACAGTGTTACGCAAAAGTTTGTGTCAAATGTTTACGTTTTGTTGAATTACTGAATAAAAAGTAACCCAACCTGATGCTGTTCACGTCGCAATATTGTATTGTTGCTCCTAGTCCAGCCAAAACAATTTGCCCCCTGCGAGCCCAAATAACACTCCCTATGCCCAGCGGTGGGTCCTGACATGTACTTAAGTAACTTTTAAATGAGTAAATTCTTAAAGAAACAGGACTCCTTTTTATTCTGCTGCTTGAGTTACTGTTGAAATGTCTTAATAGGATCTGCATTCATGATCTGGATGTAACGAGAGTGATCGTTACATGTGGATTTTTTTGAATACTAAAGTAACAGATGTCACCTTCCCGCTTTGTTTGTGCTAGGCTTGTGTACAATCAAACATACTAAACCTTATACATTTGAACTAGCTACCCATTGAAGAGGATACATCTTCAAGATCAGGGTCCAGATTCACGAAAAGCATATTTAGAAAGATTATCTTCTTACGTGTGTTTTTCCTTAACTTCTTCAGAAAACAAAAATGTTAACAAAAATGGTTAATCTTCAAATAACTTCTTAAGAATGATCATATTTATTCTTAACTCTTTCCTTAGGAACAATTCTGAACAAGTGAATTCTTGAAAACGTTCTGTTCTTAAATGTTTTCTCATCTTAGGCTGTAAGAGTTGACAAGATAGGCATTGAAATCTACCAAAACTTAAACAGTTTAGTTACTGGAAATAATTCTACATACTTTCAACTCAAAAGATTAAAAGCCTTTTGAGAGAAGAGAGCTATGGCAAAGCTGCTGCATTAGTCTATTTTAGTTGGACATTTTGTTGGTTTTGTGGGATGAACCTGACTAACGGAATACAATAATGCTAAATACAAGTTCAAAATGTGTCTAACCATTTATGGTAGCTGTAAAACACGACATAGCCCACATAAGAAGACAATGAATATTCTCTTAAGAATATCTTAAGGAAATAATAAAGATTTACCCAAGTTAATATTTAAGATCTATTTTTCTTTCTCCGAATTTTATGAATTTAAGAATTAAGAACCTTCACAAGTATTTTCTTAAGAAAGCTTTCGTGAACCCGGACCCAGAACCTTAAGGACCCAGTTGTATTCTAGGGCTGTACTCAAAAATTGATAGAGAAATATTTTGCGATATTTATTTTGGTGATATACTACATCGATTTTCAGCCGAAAATATCGACTTTTTTGAAGGAAAAAAAACCCATTTTAAATGGGGTGTAAACTACAATTTCCGCTCCTGTAGATGGCGCAGTACAGAGTTTTGACTCAGTTTGTTCACTGAATTATCAGTGTGATGTGATGTAATGTGTATTTCAGAAGTTTTTATATTTTCAGTGAACTATATAACATCTAGGCTGCCCGTGGAGGTTTGGGTCCCTTTTTGAGTCTTGACCTTCGCAACATTTTTGTCTTTATATCATTTAGGGATTTTTCTAAATTATAATGTCACCCTAGGTTTGCTCAGTTAGGGCTGTTGATCTTGATATTTATAAAGCTGTTTTGACGTGATGCTCCATTGTAAAAAGCGCTATAGAAATAAAATAAATAGTGCAACCCATCTCCCATCATCCCTCTTAGGGCATGTCCCAAATCACACTCACCTCCTAGGTCATAAACACCATCACTACATCATCTGCCCGTTGTTCTTGGTAGTTCTCAGACCTCTGGACCCTTGCGAATGTAGAAAAGGTCTGAGAACTGATGTAGTGTGTCCGGCTAGTCCATCAGCGGCCATGAGCGACTGCGCTGACCTTTAGCGTCCAGAACCAATCTCGCCGAGTTAGTGGTGGAATGAGTAGTGCACTTCATCTGGGCTCTGCCATTTCTGAGCCGGTCTCGAAATACAGAGTAGTGTTCGACAAACCCACAATCCACTGCTTTCTTCTGAAGACGTGACCTACATAGTGAATAGTTTATTGGTGCAGTTTGAGACATGTCCACACACATTCACTACACCACTCTGAAGATGTCCAAGTGGCCAGTCTGGGGACTGGGGTGTGTGGTTTGGGATACGTCCACAAAGAATGAGTGGTCTGTATGGTCGCTTGGGATGCCTCTAGGGTTGACTGATTATGTGAGAGAGGCCTGCTTAGTGGTTTGGAACACATCCAGAGTGGACTGATAATGTTTAAGTGGTCTGTAAGTGTTGGTAATGGTGTTTACATGGCCAATAGGTTGTGTGGTTTGAGACACATCCACAATGGATTAAAGAAAAGTGAACAGGGCATGAGGATTGGGACATGTCCGGGTTTAAGTGGTTTACAATTTGAAGAGGGTATGTGGTTTGAGACACACCCATGGTGGCTGGAGATATTTGCAGTTACATAACAATTAAGTAAATAATTTGCAGTTTTGTTAGTAGATTTGGGACACATCCAGAAATGGTCTAATGATGTTTAGGTAGCCTGTATAGTAAAGTTAATATGCTGTGAGGTTTGGGACACATCCAGAGTGTTGTACAGCGGATTAAGTGGTTTAGTGAGTACGTTGTTTGGTTTGGGACATGACCCGTGCGGTCTGAAGACATGTAAGTAGCCTATATTAGTAATGCCTATGTAAAACTGGCCTATAAAGTAGATAGGGTGTGAAGTTTGGGACACATCCTCAGTAGCGTCCCTAATGAGCATAGGGTCTGAAACCCACCGGTGAGCACTACATAGGGCTCCTAATGCATGGGTGAGTGTGGGTAGTGAGCACAATGAGATTGGGACAGCACCGTGAAACAAACCATCCATCTGCAGTGACAGTGACGATGTAGAAGGCAAAACCGAGCGAAAATGTTTGGGGTTCTTCCTCTCGCTCGCTGTACACCCCCCCTCGCTCGCTTCCAGTCACTTAGCGATGCTCAGACAAGGTGGAAGCTGCCAACTGGAAGAAGACAACACTCAGCTGTCAGTCAAAGGCAGCCATGCAGGGGGAAGCCAGGAGGATGAGGATCGGCCTCGCTCTTGTTCTTCGTCTCTCTGAAGCCACGTCTGCTGAGGTGGAATGGAGCTTGTACCGAGGAACTCACTTTCATGTTTCAATCTGACAGGACGAGAGCCTAACGCCCGGGCTCAGACAGCTTTCCACACGACAGTTTTGCCTCCACACTGCCGTGACCATCCCTGATAACTACAGGACTGGGAGGAGAAGCTCAGACCTCAAACTCTAAACCTTTAGTATAAGGCCAAATATATTTAGCCTCCTTTCTGATTCAAGAGCATTAATAAGTTCTAAATGGCTGTCAGGTTTCTAATTCAGCCCAAACATCTTCGAACAGGGTTTTTTTAAAGTATCACAATAAAATTAAAGACTGCATTATTTACTGTGAAACAGGCCATTGATCAGACATTATCATAGTCACATAGTCTGTTTAGGCTACTATAATGTAAATATAAATATTTTCAACAGAAAACTGCACATATAGTGCGAGATACCACTAAAAACACTGAAACGACTGATAATCAATAGACAGTATTAGGAACATGGAAGATGAACCAGAGACTCAACGAGTGAAAGTGAACCAGTTTATATAGTTATAGCTTAGAGAGAATATACAGGTAATAAAGGAGTACTACTTACAATAGGACAGGTACATGCACTTACAAACACCACTTGCAGCTGGGTACGAATAAGAAGAGGAAAGCCATCCACAAAAACACGAGGAACTTACACAAAAAAGTCTCTAAACACATCAACCGAGTTAGAACAGGATCTAAAACAAACTTGTCTAATAAGGTAGCTAGTTACATAAACACACAAACCAGGGTTGCCAGATCCCACTATAGAAACATGCAACGAGGTCTATGGAAACAACCCCAAAACAAGTGAATTGGCTGAAAAAAAAAACAGGTGACAATGTGAGACCACTTGATCAGTTAATAGCAAAAGCAGTAATGTATATTTCCCTTTTAACTTTAGAGGTTGAACAAAACCACCAATATTTGTAATCGGCTTCATAGAAAAATAAGCCCAGAATCACTTAGAATAAGTGGACCTGGCAACTGAGGCGACTCTTAAACTCCTGTCTCTGCTCGGGGATCTGCAGTATTGATTGGCTGTTTATGGCAAACAATGTCTGGAGTTAAAAGACATGTTTTTAAGACCTCGGATGTTAAAGTGAACGGATGCTGATTGGATGGTCATTAAATGGACCCATCGCATGCAGATAGATCTCCATTTAGCTGTGTCTGATTGAGGAGAGGCCAGCAGCCACTGCCCTGCAAAAGACTGGCATCCATTCTGCTTGTTGTCCTGGTTTTGCTGCAGGTTTTATATTCAGCGTGAGAGCCGAATAATCATTTTAAGACGTTTAATTCACTGTCGATTGGGATCAGGTTCAGCTGCTGCTTGTTCTGCTTATTTTGACCCTGATTTAAAGAAAGCCTAACAATGCACTCTCTATTTTTGTCTGCTTTTATTGCTCTACTACACATTTCTCTATTTCCCCACCTTGTTTCAGTGTTAAAAGTGACTTATTTGGCCAGTACGAAACGTTGTGTGAAAACAAGTAAAATGTTTGTTCGCCTTTGCCCCGACTGCAGTGCCCTGGTAGTAATGATGCAAATGATCAATATGGCCTTCATAGTCACTTCCAGAAAAAGACATGGCGCAAGTCAGCGCTCATCAGACGCTCCGACACAAACAGAGGCGGCAAACAGAACGCCTAACGAACCCCCTCGCAATATTCACCGTGATAAAAATATCTCGCCTGGAGAGCTGGAGGCTCGCCAATTTGTGGCTCTCTCTCTCTCGCAAATCAAAGTTCTGCGCCAATTTGTGCTTATCTGGGGAGCAACCGCCGGTTTGTGCCCCCGCTCTATTTTTTTGCGAATCGCAACGCCGGATCAGAAGGTCATGAGCAAAGGTCTGCTTTTCAGATCGGCCCGTTCTATCGAAGGCTGTGCTCTTAAAATCAGTTCATAAATCGCTTTAATTGAGATTAAAGCGGACGCCGTGTCCCTCTATAAATCTTCATGGTTGAGGCGTCTCCGAGCGAGCGCACAATGGCCCACACTTTTCAATTTGGCGAGGAGAGAAAATGGGGAGCGAGTAAAAAGCCCTGCGCTTAGCGCTGGAATGTTACATCTATTCTACTTTGTTCCGGCCTTTTGGGAGTAAGTGGAGGGCAGCCGAACACTCGCCTATCCGTTTACACTTTCTCTTACAAGAGCGCGGCGGCAGTAATTGTGTTCTGCAGCGCCTTCTTCCAGCGCTTGGCTCCCTCCACGAGACCTCGGCGTGATGAAGAAAAATGAAACTCCGTCCGAGGGGCTCGATGCTCGCCGAGATAAAATGCAGCCACATAGCTTCTGCTCGGTATCTCAAGAACGTGACGATACATCGGCGCACCGGTACATCGTAATATGAAAGTTACACTATGCTTAATCAAAGACTGGGTGCCAATCCACTTTTTAGACACACCAACTGGCTTAACGCATGAAGTACCCAGAGGAAACCCGAGCAGACATGAGGAGAACATGCAAATCTACAAAGCAGTCCAGACCAGAACCCAAACCCAAATCTCCTATAATCTGCAAAACTTACTTTGTACTTCTTTTCTTTGTAATCACATTCTGTAAAAATGCAACAGCAAAACTCTGACCAGTCCTGATCTATTGCTCTCTATGAGAGGTTTGGTATGTTCTCCCCACCTTTCAGTCCACCCAAGTCTTAATCTCACCTAGGCGTTACGCTGACAAACTTAAGTGACATCTCTGCACATTGTAACATTCACGGTTCTTCTAAAAAGGAGTAGATTTTATATTCTTGCAAACCTTTTATTCAGTTTTGACTTCCATGGCGGAATGAATACTCAAAGTGTTGTAGTGTTGGAGTTCCTTTACTTCATGCCAGGCTGCAATTTAATCTCTCATACATTCAAAGGTAAATGATGTACTCTATACAGACAAAAGTATTGGGACACACCTCTTAATTGTAAAGTTATGTAAAGTTACAGAGCGGGGGTACCCAGTGCTGAGGGGCATAGTGCCAAAAAGATACCAACCAACCATCTCTCTGTTACAAACCTCCTCTGGCATTAAGAGCAGCATAGAAACTGGGCACTTCATGGCATAGGTTTCCATCACCAAGCACCAAGCAGTGCTATAAAGCACACGGGCACTGGACCCTTCAGTGGTGGAAGCGTGTTCTGTGGAGTGATGATTTCTGTGGAGTCTGGGTTTGGTGAATGCCAGGAGAACGTTACCTGCCTGACTGCATTGCGCCAGCTGTAAAGTTTGGTGGCGGAAGTGAGATAACGCACGTCCGGAATCAGTGGGGACTCTTCTGGATGAATTTCCACAGTCACAGTCCAAAATCTTGCAGAAAGCCTTCAGAGAAGAGTGGAAGCTCTTAAAGCTGTAAAGGATTTAGAAAGAGACGCCATAAAAGCTCCTGTAGGTCTAATATGGAGGTGTCCCAATACTTTTGTCCATAGAGCACATGTTTTACGTTTTGATTTGCACCCGTCTTTCCAGCCGAAGCTACAAAGCGCACCCCGCGGCGTCTCCGTGCTGTAATTCTTCATACGATTTGAATACAAAAGCAGGAGAAGGCAGACAGTACTTAATGTATACGCGAATGCATAAACTCACTTTATTCAGCCATAATAAATTGCGCTCCGTCTCTCATTCGATTCTACGTTTTCGATACGTTCCCTCCTTCATTATTCACGCGGGCTCTCTAATGGCTGCTGTAGATCATGTGAGGAGGTACAGGTCTCACCGTGCTCGAATCACCCGTGAATAATTACAGGATCCGTCCGCAAGATTTAGAAGACGTTTTAATATACGTATATATATTTTTCCCCGACGTGAACTTTATAGTCCGGGCACACGTGCGTTCGGGATCCATCTGCGTCCGTTTTCTTATTCCGTGACAACGGGTGAAGATAAAAAGCATGTTTATTACGAATCCAACGCTGGAATTCTAATAAGGAGAATTCAGCACCTGCTCCTGAGATAAATTAATGAGAAATACAACATTACTCATCGCAGCCCTAATTAATCCCACACTCGTGTTATTACATGCTACATTTGCATCCGGCGTACAGCGTGAATTCGTCGAGTTCTGGAAAGTCCTGGTGAGGATCGCTTACACTTTTCCCACATCCGGTAGCAGATTAGGTTCCCTCATAAAATCATTTCGCTCGACAGTAGAGCGTCAATAACTAATTACTCGCTTGCTAATTTGCCAGGTCTTGAAACCAGGGCACGTAAACAGCGCTCATTTATTACTAATTCCGGAAATAAGAGGAAAGACACTGCAGTCGATAAGTCTCGGGTCAACCAGATTGTAATTATTCTAATGACTAAGAGTCATTTCGCCTGATTCCGTATGAATGAGTAATTAAAGCTGCGCTACATGGGCAAAAGTATTGGGACGCACCCCTTAATCACTGAATTCAGGTGTGGCACTGTAATAAGATATTGGATATTCCACCATCAGCCGTGAGTGTTTTGGAACCATAGATGGTCAGACCATGTACGGGGGCACCCAGTGCTGAAGGAGGGACATAGAGTTCCTAGCACTAAAACTGGACTCTGGAGCGTCATGGAATGGGTAAAGCACACGACCACTGGACTCTGGAGCAGCGCAACGGACGAGTCTGGGACGGGTCAGGAGAACATTATGGGGTGGGCAACATGACAATATTTTATCGTGTCATCATAGATTCTGTTATTGTGATAGAGGATATTTTTCTGAGAGTATCGAGGTTATCGTCAGTGCTTAAGAACACTGACCGCTTGCATTTTTAGTTAGAAAAAGTGTAACTAGTCGTGCAGCACATTTTTAATAAAAATCACTTTATGTAAGTACGGGATGATATTAGTAGTTTTTAAGAATGTGATGCTACCGATGCATTTTGTCTGTGATTACGTGTATCGTGATAAATATCGTGTATCATGAAAATGTAATTATCATGATATGATATTTTTACCATATCGCCCACCCCTAGAACGTTCCCTGCCTGATTGCATCATGCCAAAAGTTTGCGTCAGAAATGGGATAATGCTGTGGGGTTGACTTTTACCGAGGCTCCTTAGTCCCAAGACAATTTGGTCAATTTTATGCTTCCAACTTTGTGGGAACAGTTTGGGGATGGTCCTTTTCTGTTATTCATTTTTTCATTTGCTTAGTTTCTGTTTTATAACTATGACTGCAGAGTGATTTGTCTACGTAAATTAGTTTCATTCTTACATTTATCATCTACGCCACCCATGCAGTTTGGGTCCCTTTTTGAGTCTTGGTCCTCAAGACTTTTAAGGGTTTTTCTTGCCACTGTCGTCCTCGGCTTGGTCAGTTTTAGGTATTAGAATATAATCTAATATTGTAAAACTGCTTTGAGACAACGCCTCATTGTAAAAAGAGCTATAGAAATAAATCTGACTTGACTTGTGATAAGGCTTGACCTATGCCCCTTAGTTCCAAGATATTTTGGACAACTATATGCTTCCAATTTTGTGAGAAAAGTTTGGGGGAAGGCCCTTTTCTGTTCAAAGCAAGGTCCGTAAAGAACCCTGACCTCAACCCCATCAAACACTTTTGGGATGAACTAGATTGTCCAACATCAGTTTCATAAAACATCAGTGTCTGACCTCAGAAATGATCTTCTGGATGAATCCCCACGGACAAAGGCTAAAATCTTATAGAAAGCCTTCCCATTAATGCCTAGGATTTAGAACGGGTTGCCATAAAAGCTAATTGACTGTGGTAGCCTAGCAGTTAAGGTACTGGACTCTGGACCAGAAGGTCCAGGGTTCAAATCCCACCTCTGCCAAGCTGCCACTGTTGGGTCTTTGAGCAAGACCCTTAAGCCACCATTGCTTGGATTGTAAGACTGTACCAATTGTAAGTCGCTCTGGATAAGGGTGTCTGCTAAATGCTGTAAATGTAAAAAAAAAAGTAAAATCTAATGTAATGTAGGTGTAAAATGGAGTCGTCCCAATACTTTTGCATGTTTACTGTCTAAAACCTGAGCCCAATGCGTGCCGACGTGAACTATTCACAATTTCATACAGCACAATCTTATAGAGATCTCATTGCCCAACATGGGCCACATCCTCCCAAACAGCTCCCCCCAACCATCCCTGATCCGTGAAGCTGTGTAAAACGTGGGCACTGATGCCCGAGCTTGTTGATTTTGTAATGAGAAGTCGTTGCACAGCTGCAAGATCAAACAGCTTTAATCGTGTCGGTTTGGATAACGTCATGCTACTCTCCACGAGATCCCGAGCTCCGCGTGCACTCGCTTAGCCTTAGACTGGGCTCGGTGCCCAAACCCTTCACCGTCAGTCGCTTAGCGCGAGCGCGGGTGTGTTTGTGGACCGCATTAGCTTTAAGATGGACTCCATCCGCGTCGCTCCATTAGGCTTCCCCAGATAACGCAGCACATCTCGGCCATGTTTACTTAACATGCAGGATCCGGCCTTCTCGATTTGCGCTAATCAGGCGATAAGACGAAAGCCCTTTCCCAAATCCCCGGAGGCTGAAAGCCGAACTCCTAATGGTCATTAGTAGTAATTACGCCCTCTAAACGCCACATCCCAACCGGTCGTCCTGACTAATAAGGAGCGTTTTCCCGCCCCCTCGCACACGCAGCTCAGCTTGGACGCTCCGGCTCTGCTTAAAAAGCAATAAAAATCTAAAAATAAAAAAACTAGCCATGCGTGAGATAAAAAATCCATTGCGACAAACCACAGAACAGAGCCAGGGATATTCTAACTCGCTGTGGGATTCCAGCTGCAGTGTGTGTGAGTGTGTGTGTCTGTGTGTGTATTTCTATCCTTATGTGGACAGAATGTTCAAACAATGATAGCAATACCTAACAGACGTATGATCCTCACCAATAAAACCATTTTCACCAACACTGAGGCACTTTTTGAGAAAACATCGGTTAGGTATGGGGTTACAAAGTAAAAGTTATGAGGTTTGGAGTTGGGCCAAGGATAGCAGTAGGATAAATGGTAAGGTAGAGTGAGGGTTTCAGTTTAGGTGTAGGGTTAGGATTTATGTGTAGGATTAGGGTTTAGGTGTAGGGATTTGGTTTCAGTGTAGGGTTAGGGTTTAGGTGTAGGGTCAGGGTTTAGGCATAGGGTTTGGGTTTTATTTGTAGGGTTAGTGTTTTGGTTTAGGTGTAGCTTTAGGGTAAGGGTTTAGGTGTAGGGTTAGAGTTTTGGTTTAGGTGTAGGGGTAGGGTTTGAGTTTAGATATAGGGTTAGGGTTTAGATGTACAGTTTGGGTTTTGATTTAGGTGTAGGGTTTCAGTTTAGGTGTAGGATTAGGATTTAGGTGTAGGGATTTGGTTTCAGTGTAGGGTTAGGGTTTGGGTTTAAGTTTAGATATAGGGTTAGGGTTTAGGTGTAGGGTCAGGGTTTGGGCATAGGGTTTGGGTTTTATTTGTAGGGTTAGTGTTTTGGTTTAGGTGTAGGGGTAGGGTTTGAGTTTAGATATAGGGTTAGGGTTTAGATGTAAAGTTAGGGTTTCGGTTCAGGCATAGGGTTAGGGTAAGGATTTAGGTGTAGGGTTAGAGTTTTGGTTTAGGCATAGGGTTAGGGTTTAGGTGTAGGGTTAGAGTTTTGGTTTAGGTGTAGGGCTATGGTTTCAGTTTAGATATAGAGTTAGGGTTTAGGAGTAGGGTTAGGGTTTCATTTAGATGTATGGTTAGGGTTTGGATCTTGGAGTAAATTTAGGGGAATGGGTTAGGGTATTGGATCTTGCATGTAGGGAGGGGAATTGGTTATAGGTGTACAGTTAAGGTTTTGATTTAGGTGTAGGGTTAGGGTTTAGGTGTAGGGTTAGGATTAATTTAAACAATAAAATAGAATTTGAGAAAAATAAAATGGACTTCATATAGCCCTAGGAAGAGGGTTAGGGTTTAGTGGTTGGGGTCAGGAACAGACCTAGTGCTAAGGATTAGGATTAGTGATAGAGTTAGACTTTAAGACTATACATTGGGACTCATGGTTAGGCTTAGGGTTAGATGTTAGGGGTCAGGTTTAAGATTTAGGAATTAGGATTTTCAGATTAGATGTACCAGAATAGATTAAGGATTAGGCATTAGGGCTATGTGTAGGATTAAAGATTAGGTGTGGAGTTATAATTTGGAAATATAGTTTAGGGTTTTTGAGCTGGAGTTTAGTTCAGGGGTTATGGTTTAGGTGTGGAATTATGGTAGGGGTAAGGGTTAGTATTATTCAGGTAAAGCAACACACACCCAGTAAAATTCCTAAATATGCAATAATAATAATAATAATAATAATGTGTGTGTGTGTGTGAGAGAGAGAGAGAGAGAGAGAGATTTAAGTCATGCTATGATTTTAAAAAGAACAAAAACACCTGCTCCACAGGAACAATGGCGTATAATTTAGTGGTCACATGACCAACCGCTCAGTTTCGGGCTCAAATTCGGCTGATGCAGTTTTTTTCCGCGCGAGTGCTGATGAAAGTGTATGCAAAGCGAGCCTCATACGTACCCTCAATATGTTTCTTCAGCACTCGCTCCATTCCATCCAAACGCTGTTTTTTCCCCCATTTCACAAAGTGGCGATTCTTTATACAGCGCTGAGATGTGAATATTGTGGAATGGAAAAGGATCATAAACAGCTCGCTATTGCACTGAAATGGGACCAAATGTTAGCCGTAACCACAGACGGCCAAAAATATAAACATAGAGCGTTTTGTATGATTCATAGCTTAATGCATCCGTCTCGGTTCGTCCCTTCTGGTTTTTAGAGCAGCATACCTTTGGTATTTGAAGAATCCTTTCAAAGTTAGGAACAAAACTCTTTAAGGGATCAGAAAAGGATCTAAAGAAGATGAACCATGATTCTATGCTTCACTAGATAAATTCCAAAATGGTAAAAAAAATGTACTTATATATTTATTTTTTTAATATTTCAGCTTCAAACTGAATCGTTATTACGTCAATCTTTTTTCTTCCCATTTAAACTTGGTATAAGTAAAAAGTTTAATGTGACTTAAGGCCTTTTCAAAACTTAAAAAACGCAGGTCAAGTTTTGAAAACGAACATATGCTTATTAAAGCCGTCCTTCAGACCGAGTCTGAAACTGACGGACCATGATGCCACGTAAAATGTTTAATCGGAGCCTGTTCTAATTTCTGCGTGGTTAAAATCAGACTGACCAATCAGAGCTCAGTCGCCAGGCAGAACAGCTCATCAAGAGCTTATAGGATGAGCAACATTCTGCCTCTAAAAACATGGATATTAAAGAAAAGATCTGTTGGAATAGAACTGAAAGGCTGGAGAATGATGGAGATAAAGCTCACAGGGACTGGATGGAAGTGTCTGATTATTTATCTAAGTGCATTCTGATCTGTTCATGCTCACAAAAACACAAACTAGACGGTGTTTTCGACGGTGTGAAAAAGACACGGAGAAATCTCCAACACATTAAGGGAAGGGAAATTAAAAAAAGCAAAAGTGGATGGGGAGTTTTCAGAGGGTTTAGACCAAAAAACGTAGCGCACTTGGTGTGAAGGTAACAATGTTTAAAATTGCATCCATTTTTACATGCAAAAAACATACTCTGTGTTAATAAGCAATGACCTAAGAAAACTTCTTTCATACCCGTGATCCAAAGGGAGCATATCAAAACAAAATTTGATACCCAACCCTACTTACTTATCACAGTTAGAGAGATTTTCCTTGCCACTGTTGCCCAATGCTTGCTCAGTTAAGGCTATGGGACTAGATATCTGTAAGGCTGATTTGACACAGTGGAAAACTCGAGGACATTCAGCCACAGCATATTACTAAACAGCGTCCCAACCACACCGGTGTTTGCTCTAAAAAGTCCGCTTCCTTAGCGCTGCGGCTCTAACAGAGTAAAGAGTTTGCTTGCATTATTTATTCAGGCATTATCTCTCCATTTCTGAGCCAATTCAAATTTCCTCATAAATCAGCTGGCTGGAAAACATTCTTTCATCCTCCGCTCCATCTCCACCTCCGTCTCTCTCTCTCACACTTCTATCAGATCAAGCGTCTCGAACCTCGTCCCTGGAGGACGTCCTGTAGAGAGCGATCCTTATCGACTGGTGTAAAACCAGCAGTGCAGGGACGCAGGGACCCGATAACATATGCACCGGCGTCTCCAGCATCTGCAGCCTCATCACAGCTCCAATGCCTCACAGCGCTGTCTTAATCCTTCGCCCGCTCCGTTTCCGAGGGCATGGGAAGCTCAGGACAGCTTAGGCACGAGACCAAACGCTAGTTGAGCGTCCTTACGCTAATAAATACTTCATTAAATTAAATTCAAAGATGCACAACAAGAAAAAAATATATAATAACACTACGTGGTGCTCTGGCGGTGCAGCGATCTAAAACGCTACCCCACCATGGCAAGGCTCGGGTTCGAGTCCTGGAAGTGCCTCCTTACAGGCTTTGAGGGATCTGGGTCTGAGGGAACGGAGGTCACTACAACAGTCTGGCACCACATCGGGCATTGTTAGGCCTCCTCTCTGTGTTCTCTGAGGTTGGCATCAAACCCCTGGACCCTGACCAGGACAAGCAATAAAAGAAAATAAAAATAGATATAAAGCCAGAAAATTCAGAGCTTAAGTGTCCTGATTTTATTAAACTTATAAATTAATATATAAATAAATGATAAAATCATTACTAATAGTAATAATACACAGGTAAGCGCTGTTTAACGTCCGTCCATTCAAAGATCGTTCACGCTAACGTCCGAGGTTGGAAGTATTATAATAGGAGATAAAAATCTGTCTTATATAAAGTTACTCCCCGAATTACAATGGGGATACGTTTGTAAACCGAGGAGTTTAAATATCCTCGTATTTCATAGGGTAGAAACACGAAACATGCCTAAAACACAACCGTGTCCACAGAAGAGTGCAGGAAAGAAATCTTAATTAGATATGGCTTGACGTTTAGCTAAATGGTGAAATATCTACTCTTTTCTTGGGTTGATGTTTTCTAGTTTTGCACAAACCAAACTTGGTTCTGAATAACAGTTTATTTTGAGAGGATAATAATCATGTCTAATAGTCTACCCAGCTCGTTACACATCCGTCACGACGTTCTGCAGTTATCAGTACTTTGTGAAATTCATTACACAACATTCTGACCCTATAATCAAAGCTCTGATGTCCCATAAATCACTGCCCGTCCTGTTCTCTCTCTAAAGCAGAACGATCAGCTTCTTTAAGAGCAGAATAGCCTATAGATCATTCCTGACCTGCCATTCAGCAGCACACAGGACTCTAACCTATTGATTATTGATCATTGGCTTCAGTAAAAGTCTCAGAGATCTCAGCACTGGGAGCTTTGGGACGGCGGGTCGATTTTGTAATAAAGCAATAAAAGTTTTTACAGTGAGTCCACAGTCTGGATTCACCTTCTGCTCCTGAGAGAGAACCTTCAATGATAGACTCTGAGACCAAACGTAATCAGCTAGATAAATAATAAAAGACTTTAGGATAGTTTCTATGGAATAAGATTTAGAGCCGTGTTTACTCAATAATAAGCGTTACTCTCCCTTCTGGGACTGACAAAGGGCCAAAAAATGCCTCCTGTACTTCATTACATTTCTCAATCTAATCTCTTTCAAATCTCTTTTTCAAACCTGATCAAATTGCATATTGATGATTTTCCAATGGAGAGAAGTGACACAAATCTTACTGCGACATATTTGTCCTTCAATATTTTCTTTTCTTTTTGTTTTGCTGTTCTTTCATTGCTGGATGTTCAGTGTTGGGTGTGTTTTCATTCTCTGTGCAAAATTTGCTAAGTACAGTAGAGTTCCGTTCCGTTCCGAGAGTGGGTTCACATGTCCAAAAGTTCGTAAGTCTAACATATTTAGCCTAAGCATCCAGCTTGTGATCCTCCGACACCTGACCTTTCATTTGAGTGTCCATTGTTCCATCTCACTTCTTCTTAAAGAGATCATTACTGCTTTTAATCTTGAAATCAGACATTCTGGGTTTAAAATAGAGCAATAACTCCACTACAAGGAGGTATGTATTGTACACGGTCCCATCGGACTAAACTACCCAGCATCCATCACTCCTTCCACAACATCCCTGTGCAGTGCATCACTTTTGTTTACATTCTGACGTCCTGATTTAGTACAGCTGTTTAGTTTCTGTTTCATTAGTTTAGTTATTTCAATCCTAAATTTTCTTTATTTAGTGTGAATTGAGTACATTGAGTACATTGTGAGTACATTGTTGCATTAGGGTTTCGATTTACTTTTTTTTGTGCTCATATCACGCCATTCCTGTTCGCTGTGTTTTGGACTGTTTGTGGACTCTGTATGCCTAGGTCTTAGTTTCCTTATTGCTCTAAATTCTTCAGTGTTTTTTAATTTCTTAATAAAGCTCTGCTCTGTACTGGTTTCTAATGTTCATCTCCCGCTTTCTGTCCAAGCATGACAGTTGGTAACACGACCCAAAAATGACTGAGACCAAGTAAACAACAACGTTTTGCTCATCTTCGTTAAGTGCCAGAGATGTGAGCAAACCTGATACACAACTAGAAATTCCACCACTGACTTTAATTTTGCACCTATTTAAATAACGTTTGCATCTTTGAAAGTTAGTTAGTCGAAGGTTCGCATCTAGGGGACTTTCTGTAATGTATTTTGTTACGACCCCCACATCCACAGAATGTTTCCCTGAACCTCTTACATCAATCCTTGCTTCAAAAGTTAGAATCTAAAACCCAGATTGTGCATGATTTCTAATAAAACATAGCCAGTCAGTTAAGGTAGTGTTAGGCTGCAATGAGATGTCGTTGATTCTGGAAGCAGTTTGGAGATTCTTTAACGTTAGTTGTTGTTGCTTCCTGAAGTTGTCCCTTCGACAGAACAGCAAAAGAGCGAAAAACAGATTCCTGTAATGTTACTATGTTGAAAAAATGAAGCTGCTTCAGGACGATGCCTTCAGATGATCGATTTATAGAGATTAATGTCTGTGTGCTGATTTTGTCTAGGTTGTGGCCAAAACCCAGTGGCATTTTTCATATTAGATCCACGTCCAAAAGTGTTTAGACACTTATTCCTGCGTGCTGAAGCAGACACAGATGCATCTTTACCCCTGCGATATGTTTACGGCTGGGTTTTTATAGATTGCCCAATGCACTTATTCTAAAGGGACGAGCTGGTTCGCTGATTGCACCATTGGATCGATGCAATCTCGCAGCGCCATATTTCTCTCCGTTCGTCGCCCTGATGTTTTCATAGCCGCCGTGGCTGCGTGCTATATTATACTCCCCCCATACACATACACATACAAGGAGGTGCCATGATTATCAATGTCACGGCTCTTTCCCTCCATCCTCGCCCCCTTTGGCTAAAGATGGGAATAAAATGCTAATGTCAGGTTTGATTATCAGCCCAAGCGGGTCGCGAAGTGTGCGCGTGGCTCGAATGCTAATCGCCACTCAGGCCTAGCCCGGCGTTAATGCGTGGCGTATTCATAAATACCACACTGATATCCCAGACTGGGTAATTACTGCAGTCCTGCTCACGCAGCCTCTTTATTAGTTTCGGGTTGTTCAGACACCGCTGTCTGCTAATACGGCAGCGACAGCAACGAAGCTATTAAGGACGAGCCACTAAAACATTTTCGAGTGTGTGTGTGTGCGTGCGTGTCGTGGTTAAGCTTATATCAGACTGAAGTGTGTATGTTAAATATTCACTTTTGCACTTCTTAACTGAATGAAGTATGACGTTTTGCATGCATTAAATAAACCAGCGAGCGCTTACATATTAACCTTATAACTTATTATTAAACCAAAATAACTGAGAATGAGGAATGAGGAAAAGAGGGTGCAATCAGCATACTTAATGTATCTTATAAAGGAAAGGACTACAAGTCCCATAATGCCTCACAGCAGAAGTACAGGAGCACGGAAGTACTACTAATATGATTAAAAATACTCAAATAAAGGTTGACGTTTGTATATTTTACTCAAGATGTATAAAAGTCCATGTTACTCAATCTGTTTACAGCAAAAATCTTTAAAAAGTCCTTTCTAACTTTTTGAAGCATTGATTGTAAGTGGCACAGATCCATGACACTGAAGCTATATCATGGTTTAACGACATGAATCATCTCCCAAAATTCCAACATCATCTCTAGTGAAAACACTTTCAGACAAAAGGAACCAAAATATACAAAATACTTTGGATTCTATAAATGAATGCTTTATTAATATAAACCTCTCATAATTAGACACGGTAATATTCAGTAATGCAGTAAATCTTGATATTTAACCTAAACTATAGCTATGAGCACTCTCTGAAACACTCTCCCTGCATTTTACTCCAAAACTGCAGCTTCAGGGATTTTCTTCTTCTAAACTCCACTTCACTAATTAATTGAAAATACTTATGCAAATTTTAGAAATATTATATAGTTTCTTTTTATCTCTTATGTTCAGGTCAGAAATAATATTCACTGTGACAGGGACATGGATAAACCTCTAGTGTCTGATTAATACAAATAAAGTGTATCCAGTTATTTTGGGGAGTTTGGGAGTTGAATGCGTTATGAACATTAAAAAGGGTTAAAAAGTCTTTATAAAGTTGTCGCTGTAAACCTGGCTTCTTGCCTGATGAGAAAATTTGTAGCTTTCACCATTTTATTGCTACAGGATAATGTGTCAGAGCATTCAAACTAAAGCCCAAGCTCACCCTGTTACTGTAATGCTCAGCCAGAATGGTGTGATGCTATTGGACTGCAGAGCAACTATGAGTACTAAATCAGGTTTTGCCCTACAATTGCCACCACAAGGGCCAAACACCACAGCACCTTCTCATTCTGTCTAAACAGCACTTTTCAGAACAGTCGGTTTTGAGTGCTTATTGCTTTAAATGATTCAGTCATTCATTCAGGGAGGTCTAAAATGTTCACGTTAAATAACTGGAGGTTTATAGAGTGGTCGCTACTAACGTAACTTCACCATATGCCCCGAATGTGAGGAGATTCAGTTTCTGTGTGAAGAATCGACTCAGTATTTTAAGGTCCACTCCTAGTTCTTAGGGAATCTAATGACTGAATCGGCTCTTCTTTTGACTGAATCCTATGCAATCGATTCTATGAACATGCAAGTCAAAGTGTGAATGGTGAATGAAGTAGCGTTTACGATGCTGCTTAACTACAGTGTTGCTTGAAAGTTTGTGAACCCTTTAGAATTCTCTATATTTCTGCATAAATATGACGTAAATGTGACCTAAAAGTAGATAAAGAGAACCCAGTTAAACAAATGAGACAAAAATATTATACTTGGTCATTTATTTATTGAGGAAAATGATCCAATATTACATATTAGTGAGAGGCAAAAGTATGCGAGCCTTTGCTTTCAGTATCTGCTGTGACCCCCCTGTGCAGCAATAACTGCAGCTAAACGTTTCCTGTAACTGTTGATCAGTCCTGCACACCGGCTTGGAGGAATTGTAGCCCATTCCTCCGTACAGAACAGCTTCAGCTCTGGGATGTTGGTGGGTTTCCTCACATTAGCTGCTCGCTTCAGGTCCTTCCACAACATTTCCATTGGATTAAGGTCAGGACTTTGACTTGGTCATTCCAAAACATTAACTTTATTCTTCTTTAACCATTCTTTGGTAGAACGGCTTGTGTGTGCTTGGGGTCGCTGTCTTGCTGCATGACCCCACCTTCTCTTGAGATTCAGTTCATGGACAGATGTCCTGACATTTTCCTTTAGAATTCTCTGATATCATTCAGAATTCATTGTTTCATCAATGATGGCAAGCCGTCCTGCCCAGATGCAGCAAAAACAGGCCCAAACCATGATACTACCACCAACCATGTTTCACAGATGGGATAAGGTTCTTATGCTGGGAATGCAGTGTTTTCCTTTTTCTCTCCAAACATAACGCTTTTCTTTTTAAACCAAAAAGTTCTATTTTGGTCTCATCCATCCAAAAAACATTCTTCCAATAGCCTTCTGGCTTGTCCACGTGATTTTTAGCAAACTTTAGCAAAGCAGACCAGCAGCAATGTTCTTTTTGGAGAGCAGTGGTTTACTCCTTGCAACCCTGCCATGCTCACCATTGTTGTTCAGTGTTCTTCTGATGGTGGACTCATGAACATTAACATTAGCCAATGTGAGAGAGGCCTTCAGTTGCTTAGAAGTTACCCTGGGGTCCTTTGTGACCTCACCAACTATTACACGCCTTGCTCTTGGAGTGATCTTTGTTGGACGACCACTCCTGGGGAGGGTAACAATGGTCTTGAATATCCTCCATTTGTACACAATCTGTCTGACTGTGGATTTGTGGAGTTCAAACTCTTAAGAGATGGTTTTGTAACCTTTTCCAGCCTAATGGGCATCAACAACTCTTTCTCTGAGGTCCTTAGAAATCTCCTTGTGTTGTGAAGACCTCTTCATCTACTTTTAGGACTTAAATCCTATGATGATGTTTTACATATTTATGCAGAAATATATAAAATTCTAAAGCGTTCACAAACTTTCAAGCACCACTGTATGAGGTTCATAAAATAGCATAACTACTAACAAGAAATCTTAAGAATCAAGTTATCGTAGCTCATGGTGCTTTCGCCACACCTTCAGTCTTCTCTGACTTTATCCATTTATCATGATTTCACAGTTTCTGGATTGGTAGGTTCTCCAAGAAGAGTTTTATATAGTATTTCCGCTTTATAATGCAATAATGAAATGATTCAATATGTAAATAAAGTTTTTGTGAAACAGATTTTGTTCTCTTACTCCGTTTGACATCGGCAGGTCTGAGAAGGTCATTTTTTTGTTTTTTGGAATGTGTTGAGAAGGGGATGTTTGTTTAAAATTCCGTAGCATCCCGAAAATTTTGGTAAGGATAACATAAGGACACTCCCGGAGCTCGTTAAATTTCATAATAAATGAATAGATGCCACCTGACCTAATGTATGTAAGAGCCCTGCACAGACATGTGGAGAACATGCAAACTCCACACAGCAGGCATGCAGGGTCTGTGGAGCTGTGAGGTGGCAGCATGAACTTCTGCATGACTGCACCGCCCAGTGCCAGGAACAGAAAAGCCTCATCAAGCATGGAATCAGAACCGGAAATGGACTGCTTTCACTTAAGAAATCAAAAATGATCCAAACAAATCAATCGTCAATTACTTTTAAATAAAGATCTCAGAACAAACAAACAAACAGCATCAGCATGCTCACTGTGCATTAGGAATGAAGCCAAACCCTTAAAGAATGCAGCTTTCACCAGAATGATCTGCTTACTTAAAAACATGCTCCAGCCTTTGAGCTTTCGTTTTGAAATTGATCAGTAGCAGCATAACGTCTGGCTTTTGATTTAAGTTTGAGAAGAACAGCATTAAACTCGTGTTACTGAGAGTATCCACGACTCCTGAAGGCCTTCCTCTAAACTAATAGGAATCAAAATCCGATTGGTTGATTCAGCCGTCAGTAACTAATCATGTTAACACTTAATCAACCTGAAAAGCCTACAGCTGGCTTGGACTTTACACCAATTAATCCTGAGAAAAAAATCCTCTGAAGGTGATTATAGACTAGAAGTCTTTGAAAAGACTCTGAAAAGATTTTTAAAAGACTAAAGTCAGAGATCCTCTCACAATATCAAATCTTGAAAATAACACTGAAGCCAAAAGGCTGTTTTTTCCAAATTTTTTCTTAATACTGAATACAAATTTCCTGTATTTTCTGCTTGCAGTCTAATAAAGAGACTGAGAAATAACTATATATGGTCATTATACCACTGCTTAAACAACTGTATGTCTAATTTAATGGTGACCTAAGACTTTTGCACACTACAGTGGTATCTCAGTTCTTGACCACCTCAGAACTCGGTTCACGTCATTTGTTCGGTACTTGGCACACTTGCTTGAACTTGTATGAGTCAAGCCACACAATTCATTTCACGACTCATGATTCACTACACAGTGATTCAGTGATTCAGATTCACAATAGCTGTTTCTCAGGGCAGATCTGCGCTGTGTTTATCGTGTTTATCGTGTTACCAATGACGTTCGCTTGTGAGGATGTCATAGCAGCAAAACAAGAAGGTATTTGAAAAAGATGATTTGGAAAGATGGCAGATCAGCTTTTACCACTGAAGATTTTCAGAGTACAGTGTGTGTATTTATTAGAATTGCGGGGCTGATCTGCTAGAGGACGCTGATACCTGTGTAATGTCATTGTCTGGGATAGATTCTATAGAAAGAAGAAAACTTCTTGTTTTATTTGTGAAACTAAAAATAATAATAAAGAACTTGAACTTTGCATATTTGAGATGCTTGGCTGAAAATACACCAATAGGCTAGAGTTGTCAATCTCTGATCTATTTTTATAAGCAAACAACAAACCTGTTAGTTACAGTGTGGTGCTAAAATGAAAACTCTACCTGTGTTGACCTATAATTGTTTTAGAAACTCGTTGAATCTCGTTTTTAGTTGATGAAGTGAAAATACTATGGAAAAACCTTAGTGAGACATACGTTATGATAAAAAGAGAGGAAAGATGGACGTCAGGAAGTGGCCAAACATTCAATAACATACGGAAATTGAATTTTATGGATGGGATGTCTTTCTGGAGGAAACTGCATATAGAAGGTAATAATGCTGAGCTGCTTCAAAGACACCTGTTCACTTTTCCATGCATAAACACAAAGAGAGAGAAACTGTAGTGGATATTAAAGACGAAAACAACAAGAAGCAACTCTTTGAGAACCTGTCTGAATGTGTTGTTCCAACTCTATGTTTTGGTGAAGGAATAAAGCACCGTTTGCCTTCTTAAAGGTTTGGACTGCGTGCTTAGTTTCTGGAGAACTCTAGCTGTAACTTTGTGAAGCATCTAAAGTCCCAAAGTCTGAACACCTAAAGACCGTTTAGGTTTGGATCCATGTGGAAGAACCCTAATCTCACTGAATACCCTCTGGGTGAATTGGAACCATGAGCCAGAACGTCACACCATCATCAATCTCACAAACGCTCGTGCAGAAGGATGGAAGAAATGTGGCATGTTGTGTTTGTGTTGTGTTCGTCTGATTGTGTGTGTGTGTGTGTGTGTGTGTGTGTGTGTGTGTGTGTGTGCTTGACAAAGAAAGCCCATTATTATAACAATAAAACGGGATATAGATTTTCTTCTGATCAATTTTAATGATGTAATTTCTACCTTTATTGTACCTGGGAATTCCCAATGAGGTCATACAGCACAGACACAAAGACATTAACACAATATTATATTATATTATATTATATTATCACACTCTGCAAATGAGCAAGAACTGGTGAGATCCACTTGGTGTACTATTATTACACGAGTGCCTCAGAAGTCCTTATTAAAGAAATTCGTTATACAGATCCTCTTAGGACTGCGTTACGATCCAAATCATCTCCAGACTTCATTCCCTGAACTTTCTCCTCCCTCCTGTTCCACAGATTAGGTGCGGAATTGCACTAAGTAAATAATATCAAATACGAATCACTAAAGCTTTGTTTTTATATTAACGATTTCTTTCTATGAGATTCTGCTAGTGAAATTCCGATTTGTGCTCTTGAGAGCTAACGGCGACAAACTTGTGAGTTTTTGCTTTCTTTAATTCATGCTGCCATCGAACCGCAGATACACACCACATTTATACATTTATAAAGTAATAAATCATGATTTGAATTATGTTTTGGATGATGTTTTTGTGTCTATATAATATTGAGAAATGTTTGACTTATTTTGGTAGAGGCTTTGTATGAGCCCATTTGGGTTTTGTCTCTCTCTGCAATGTCAATTATTTTTACTTATTATTTTTTTGTTTTATTACTTTCTTTGTATCTTATGAGTATTTTAAATTGTGCAAATAAACTAAAACTTAAAAAAAAATACTAAAAAAGAAAGCGATCGATCGATCAATAGTTAGACAGAGCGGTAATAGAAAAAGTACTGTGCAAAAGTCTTAGGCCACCTTTAGATTAGATATACTTTATTTTAATAATGGTATAAGGCTCATGTACAATTATTTATCAGCCTCTTTATTAGAATTCAACCATAAAATAAAGAAAATTTGCAAGCAGTTGATCCTTCTGCAGTCTGAAGAAGCTTCAGGAATGGTCTTTATTGGAAGGGTAGCAGCCAAGAAAATACCTTTTCGGAAGGGGAACAAGGTGAAAAGGCTAAAATATTAAAAATCTAAACTCAACAAAAACTGGAATGAAGATCAGTGGGAAAGAGGATTATGGAGTAGTTTTGTCAGAAATATAGATAAATATCATTAGTGAACATTCTGAAATGATACAACCCTTGTTTCCCACAGTATCGATTCTATTCATATCAAATAGCGCTTCCGTAAAAAAAAAAGCGCTTCCACCCAGGCTTCCGTAGCGCACAGAACGAATTGTTGTGCTGAAATTTCAGGTGAAGCTAAATCAGAGTGTTTGTAGCCCATATTAATGAGTAAAGAAAGCAGCAGGAGTGCGGTGCATAAATACTTTCGAAGTGGATCAGGACTGTTGCTGCATTAGGTAAACATGTCCGCCATATTAGTCCAGGCAAGAACAGACTGTAAACAAATACAATTAAGCATAAATACAAGTCAAGTTTTCTGCTCAAAAGCACAATAATCTACATTTCTCACCCGATTTTAATGTGCTTTTATTGAAAGTTATTTTTAACTATGTGGAGTACAAAAACCTCTTGTTTTAACTCCCGGATCTTTGAGTCTCGATAGGTCTGTATATCAGAATTAAGCTATAGCTAACATGATGAGAAAATAAGTTACTGTCATAAAAGTCATGCATGGATTGGGATTATTTTGCTTGGTTAATACATGGGGAAACCTCCCTAATCTAATGAATCTAAAACATGCAGAAGGTTCTTATGTTGTGGAAACGTCTTTTTCTGTCCTCATTAATTTAGCTTTTCTTTTAAAATTTTGCTTCAGGTCAGAACTCGGCTCATTCACTTTGAAATACTAAAAGGAATGTGTAAATAACACGTATTTAATTTTTTTTATTTGACCATCATTGAGAACAATAAAAGAAAATCAGCAAATAAAAATGAAATACAGATAGTAAATAGTATTAGAGTACATTTGGATCTTGATCTAAAAAAAGAAAAGTGAAATAAGCACAGTATTTTCAATGTTTTTCAAAGTATCGTATTGCGATTGAAATTCTCAGTCCCATCGTGATAACGCTATTATGGAGTGAGGAGGGTCCAATTGGCAAGAATATGTTATATATGGCTGTGCCATCACTAAAAGAACAGATCTATTGGTGGCCTAAAACTTTTGCACGGTATAATAGGCAGATTAAAAAAGAGAGATCGAAAGAGAGAGGGATGGACATAGGAACTGGTGCATGGTCATTTCACAGCCTTAACAGACTGATGAATTGAGCAAAGCCTCCTGGGTATTGTAGTTCTGCACAAAGCTTTTCGCACTTTGCTCTTTTTTTTCCATTTTCTCTGCCTAACACATGGAGGTGTTCGATCAGAACCACAAAAAGAACAACACCGCAGCTGTAGAGCAGGCCTGGTAGAATGAAATCCATCTGTATCGGTGTGTGTGTGTGTGAGCAGCTGGCCTGTTTGGGCCTGATATCCATTAAGGATTCATGATTCATCTGGATCTCGTATTATAGCGTCCTGAATTTTTCATGCATCCCTTCAATGGGAAGACAGAGGAAATAAAAGAATCAGAAACGTTGAATTGAAATGAAACGGCGACAGAACGAGGCATTAGCGAGTCGCTGCTACATGATCCGTCCGAAGATCCGATTCCAGTCCTGAGAGCGAGTCGCTGCATTGCAGATGATCTGAAGATAAGGCTCTCAGAACCGGAAAATACCGACGGGGAGGAGAAACACCTGATGGAGAAGGATCTGAGTGTGTGTGTCTGTCTGGGTTATTTTTCTCGACTCGTCCTCGCAGGATCATTAAACAGAAATAATTTGCGTGATAAAGGTCAGCGGCAGTGCCGAGGCGTCTCCCTCACACAGCTCGCCCATCAATTCACGCCCAGAATTTTTATTTCCCTTTCACAACGGCTGAGTGACGCTAACGACGACAAGCTCCCCGAATCCAATCTCTAGAAGGTTTCACTCTGCGACTTACAGAGACACCACCACACATTTTATTTATCTTTATTTTCTATCAATATATAAAGTTCTGGGGAGGAGACTCGTTACTAAGAGACAAATAACTCATAATTTACTGTGTAAATGTGTCATCGAACACAGGCTAACATACGTATGGCGCGTGATATCCGTCCACTCGCCATTTTAGGGCAGACAGCTCGACTGTAGTGATGTTGAACCTGGATTACTTTTCAGAAAAGAAAGATGAACTCCTAAATGTCCGTGAAGAAAACTGCAGACAATGGAAATATTAGTAAAAAGATTAGTAACATGCGTGTTTTTTGAACGTTAAGCACTAGATGAGTTAATGGATTTCTAGAAAGTTCTTGGCGTTACATGCTACAGGATCCACAATAAGGGTAACGCTGTTAGTTTGTTATGAACGTAAGACAGATGAGGGTGTAAAATGTCTGCTGAGTTTCTGTCAGCTGATTTTATTCGCGTACCATTTGCGTTGAATCACTGACAGTTCTGGGGTCAGCAGTGGCCTATTAAATTTAAAGGAGCAGGCACCTCAAAACTGACCGCTCTGGTTATTCTTGTTATTTGCTATTGCTCGCTTGCATTTTAACAGCGTTACCTTGTACCTTGTTTAACAGCGTTACTTTACCTGGGAACTTATTTTCCACTGAAGCATTATTATTCGTACTTCACCTAAAAAACAGGTGGACCGAGCGGCCGCTGCGCTGCGTGTTTACTGCTAGTTTGTTGACGTTTTGGAGCCGTAGAGTGAGAGAGTGAGCAGCAGCTGTTGTTGTTCTTAAACATCCAGAAATAGGTCTCGCTCCCACCAGCACTCATCATCTGCACTTCCTGCCCACGTCCCTACTCCGAGCTTCCCATCCAGCTGCACAATGACAACAGGCACGTTTAATAAGATTACTCTGTGCTTTGGGTTCGGATGAGCCGGCCCGTGCCATCGGAGGGCGCCGCCGCCACTCGAACGCCAGATCGATGCTCTATCCTTAACGGCTTTAGCACCGAACAATTAGACGGTTTAAATAATTATTATAGAGCAGCTAAGTAATCAGCGGCAAGCCTGGAATGTAAAATGACATGACTCGGTTTGGCAGTTCCCCAAATGGCCCACAGAGGGCGCTATATGATGTAACTTATGCATCATTATATGGTATAGATAGATATATCAATTTCATATATCCTTATTTATAGCAAAATAAATGCCTCTTTAAAAGTTTTATAACTACAGTTTGGCACTCGGGTGGCACAGCAAGGGTTCGAGGTTTCAAGTCTCCTGATATGAGGGTTCCTACTCCCTCATATCCTAGTCAGGGTCACAGAGGAGGGTCTGTACCCCAACCCCAAGGTACAATCTGGACATCCTGTTCAGGGCACCATCCAGCCTGCGCGTTCAAGCCCAGGACTTCAGGGACTGCTGTTTCCATAGCCTCAGGACCTTTCACCGGTTTGAATCCTCTTCCAGTTCTCAATTCCAGTTCATCGCAGGGCAGAGTTGGGATTATCCCTCCACAGATGGTCAATCATTCATTCATGTATTCATTCATTTGATGTGTCCAATTACTTTTGGATGCCCTGCATCATGATTAGATGCCATTACCAATAAAACAAATAAATCTAAACATTAAACACATCCATTGTTTATTCCTATTCAGGTCTATCACAGCCCGGACAAATAGACTCAAAAACAGTTTTTACCCCAGAGCCATACGGGAACTGAACACTACCAACAATACACTAACAACCAACTGTTATAAAAACACTGGAAAGTAACATTGAACAGCATTACTCTGACCCTACTGATATTCATATTATAATGACTGCACTACTGTGTTTTCACCTATTGGAATATCATTATAATGTATAAAGCCACTCAGGGCATGTGCAATACCCGACAACTACCTCACTGCTGTTTTTGTTTTCTTTTTTCTTTTTTTTCTTTTTTTTTTCTTTTTTTTTTTCTTTTTTTCATAACATTCTGCTGATATTCAACAGTATTTATGTATATTTGTTTATAATGTTTGTACTTCTAGTGTTAATTATTGTATGTATAAGCATCGCAGGATTGCTACTAAATTTCGTTGTACGTAGTGCAATGACAATAAAGGCATCTTATCTTATCTTATCTTATCTTATTCCGCACTCATCTCTGTAAACATTTATCTAAATCCATCTTTCATTCCACGCTAAAAATCAGGCGTGCCCAGACTGAGCCCCGATCAGAAACCACATCAGACCCCGGGAACTGTCGGTGTGGTCAGGCGTAAAAAAAAAAAAAGGAGCAAATATGGAAATAATAAATTGATAAATAAATAAACAGGCTTGGCTGCAAATCCAAACACAGCCCAAGAGCATATTTTAAATGGGACATTAAGAGATAAACAAGTCAATACCCAGAACTGGCGTTTCCCCTCTGCAGGAAGAGCTGAAATGTTTTTCCTCCAGAGTTCTGCATTTATTTTCTTTAAGAAAAAATAAAAACAAAAAAACTTGTGATGTGCTTACATAAAAATGTGCAAGAGCTTCCAGTACATCTCCTCCTCAGTGACGAGAATTCAAAACTTTATTTAATGTAGCAGGGCATACAGGAACACCTGAGGTGTTTAAAGATTTTATTAGCTTTAACTTCAGCTTTTATTGTATAGAGAAATATTGAACTAGTCAAGAAAATATAATACATATATAAAAAACACACTGACTAGCTTTCAGGGTAAGACATATTAAGCCGTCCTATAGGTATTGGGGGTGCAACAATACACTCTGCCCACGATTCGCTTCTATTCATGACACCGAGTTCATGATTAGATTTTCTCACAGTTATTGATTTTATGTTCAATAAAAGACTTTTTTTTGTAAGCAATGCAAAATGATGCACATTTCTTGTATAAGTTTTTAAACAAAAAGTTTAGTCTCCTACAATTAAAATAATTTGAATAACTAGAAATATAAATAACTGAGTGCTATCTTAAATTGAAAATGAGACCCTGTTATCACAACTTTTTGTATCAAATGTGCGTGTGAAAATTTCTATACAAATATCTTTAAACATCCCAAAAGTCCTCAGGTCCATAACGACCCCACTGCCCCATGATGAGAAAGGTATGAAGGAAGATATGCCGTATATGATGTATGAACTTATATGGCCCTCTGGTGTTCAAAGAAGAGAATGCACATGATATCTCCATGATTTCCTAGTGACATTGACATGATGTATCGTTTCACCTCTTATCGGGGCTGGGCTAAAAAATCGATACAGCAGTATATCATGATATTTATTTTCCTGATATACTACATCGGTTTTCAGCGTAAATATCAGATAGTACACTGTAACTTCACCGCACTTCAACTGTTTTTATATTTTCACGGAACTATGTGGAATATCGCAATATATCGCAATATGCATTGTGTCGTGATATAATCGTATCGTGAAATCCTTTCCAGTATCCCTAACAGACATAAAGGCGTTTTAAACCTTTAAACCTAACGTTACATCTCAAGTCTTCACACTCACTAGACTTCCTAGCCAAGTCACCAAATGACAAATGAGGTTGTTTTAGTGTGCACCTCGGGCCCTGACCTTGGACTTCGCATGTGTGGAATTTGCATGTTCTCCTCATGTCTTCGTGGGTTTACTTTGGGTGCTCCGGTTTCCTCCCACATTTCGAAGAAGTGTTTTAGACTAATCGGTGTTTATAAAGTGCCCGTAGTGTGCGAGTGTGTGCCCTTCAATGGACTGGCACCCTGTCTAGGGCTGTTCCTGCCTTGTACCCTGTGCTGCCGGCTAGGCACCGGCTATCCAGCGACCATGATCAGGATTAAGCGGATAAGAAAGTGAATGAATGAATCCCATTTTTTGCTCATACATGACATTAACTTTTGAAATAATTTAATAAACAAATAAAAAAACACACAGCAATGATTAAGAACGATGTGTTTCTAATCTAAAGTCATTTCAGTAGACGTTTTCAATATGGCCGGAGCCTTGCTTCTTACGAACAGTCATCGATAGAGATGTGGCGATAAATAAATGAATAAATAAATAAAGTGTCCCCCGAATAAATCGTATGAATGAAATCGTTGTAATGGTCTTTTTTGGCGTAAACATGGGGGTTTTATGTAGACAAAATAAGCGCCTTGGTCATTTTAGTAGAAAGCTTTAAAGCTCACCCATAACTTAGATAACAAGTGGTATTTTCCTGTAATTATTTACGATATTAACGCTACCAATATTATCTTAAACAAAATCCAGTACAATAAATACTCTACATCCCACAGCGATCGAGATAAAGCTTTTACTCCAAAGGAACGATTTTTCTTCTCCACCTCATTGGGTCATTTTAGTTCTTGGAGCTTCTCCCTCTCTTTATTCTGAATTATTCATCTCTAAGTGTGCATGTTTGCACGAGATAGAGAGCGAGAGCAAGTGTACAGCTGAGATTCTCGAAAGAATATTAAGCGAACACACACAAAGAGGACGACGGTGCAGAAACAGAGCAGCGAGAGGAATAAAATGCCAGCGGTTATTTATTTAGACGCTGCCCCGTATACATTTTTAATGAAATGGGAGCTGGCGTTACAAGAGCTCGGCGTGTAGCTGCACGTCTCCAGAACGCCTCTCAAAGTCGTTTGACTCGAGGAAAACCGTCGGGTTCGTTACGGAGATGCGCTCGCGGCCAGAAAACCTATTTATGGGCATGAAGCCAGGACCACGGTGCAATAGACAAGCTGTCAGACCCAGGGAGGCGTTAATTTGATCCCACGGCTCAATCGGACTCAGAGCGGGGACCCGGCGTTTATTACAGCCGCTGTCGAGCCAGAGCGACAACACCGAAGAGAGAGAGGAAGCTAACCTAGTGGTGAAATAGAGCTTTAAAGGCTTGTGTGATCTACAGCTCCTGGCTAGAATAAAAGCCCGAACAGAGGGAAAAAAAACTCAAAGGAGAGTAAATCTGACCATAAGGCCGCAGCCGGAGCGATAGCTATGCTCAGACGCGTTTATTCCCGCCTGTTTCGCCGCTAATCCTGCCAGGACGGCATGAAAAAGAATCGAGTAGTTATGGGTCATCCTAACAGGGATGGAGATAAAGAGGAAAAGATTTCAGAGTCTGGACCTGCTGATGTTAGTGGAATTCATTATTGTTTGGATTAAGGCCTAACTGCTGCCTGTGTGGAGTTTGTATGTTAACCCCGTGTCTCCTATGGTTCATACAGTTTCCCCCCATCTTCCAAACTCCATGCCTTGTTTAAGCAATAATACACTCCAGCTTTGTGCTGTTATGTCAGATATTCTACCTGATGTAAATAAATATATTGTTATTTTTTATCAGCATTCTGAAAGGTAAAGCCAAGGAACAGAATTTCCCAACAACTGTTTATTATACATACAGTAAAATCGAATATATTAATTTATTAAAAAGAAAGTTTATTTCCATTCAGTAAATAAAATGGGTCTGATTTATAAGGCAGGCTGTTACTAAAATACACTATTCTACCAACAGAAGTTAATCAGAGTGAGATCTCGGTGTTTGAACCAAAGTACAGGATCAACGTTATCATTTCCGTTCATTGACTAGTGACTGATTAGAAAGAAAGAAAGAAAGAAAGAAAGAAAGAAAGAAAGAAAAAAAGAAAGAAAGAACGGCTAAAGAAAACACTGAGAAAGAAAGAAAGAAAGAAAGAAAGAAAGAAAGAAATAAAGAAAGAAACAAAGAAAAGAGAAGAAAGAAAGAAAAAAAGACTGAAAGAAAGAAAAAAGAACGAAAGAAACGCTAAGGAGAATACTGAGAAAGAAATCTGTAGCTCTTAATATGAATGTTCTGAGTCAGAAATGTTAAAGTCGGAGTTCTAGATCATCAGCAGCTCGGTCTGGTTAATCAGAGCTGGACTTAACAGATACATGAATGAAGCTCTGATCAGCCGGGGATGGTGTTTAATGAGAGACACCAAGTTTAACACCAGCCGTGAAGGAAATCAGAAAGAAGGAGCTGCTGGAACTGGCGGAGCTGCTGATGCTGTATAACTCTCCCGTAACATTTCTGACTGATCCATCAAACCAAATCCAGCTAGAAGATGATCCAGCATTTCTGCTGATGGGACTCAAACTGATTTTCAGTCTCGCTGCTCTTCAGTTGAACTGAGAATCCATTAAGAGTCCAGGACCTTTGGTTTAAAGTATGAACTGTTTTCGTACTGCAGCTTAAATCCAGATCCTGGTTTGTAAGGATGATGAAGCTCGGCTCACTGGAACGATAAGGCTGCTCATTAAGAGCTTCATCAAACTCATTAAATCCAAAAGGCTTTTATAATTATAATGTTGCTGCTTTCTTGTGGCCCACTACAGGTAGGTACCACTGACACACACCGACTGGCTGGCTGAGGAAAATCTGTTTTTTTCTGTTCAGTACAGAATGAAACGCCGCGAGCCGTGAGACATTGTGAGAGCTGTAATTCTCCTGAGCAGATCTCAGACAGGTGATTGATTATTGATACCCTGCATCAGGTAGTTCAGCTCGGGGCAAAACTCTGCCTTCAGCGGACAAGTGAAACAGAAAGGAAGAAAAAAAACGGATGAAATGTCCAGCCTTTATAGCTTAACATCCCTAAATAAAACAAAGCTCTGAACTAAAGGTAAAACAGACCGACCATCACCGCACAAACAGAAACAGAAGCTCTTTTTCTCTTTCTCATTTTCTTTTTCGTTTTTATGGACGTTTATGAACATACTGTTGCACCTTTCTTCTTTTTATTCCAGAGCAATGCCAACCTGGTCAGAACAGGTCCACGTCTAGAGAATATTGAAATTGCAAAGGTTTCTTTGGTTTCCTCTTAATTTCAAACATGCCTTAGGTCAACAGGCATCTCTTAAGTATCCCCCATCATTGAATTAATATTTGTTTACTTTTTTTCAAATGTATTAGATTACTATTTTTATATGTTAATACAGCATGTCTTGACCAAATTCCTCAATAAAAAATAAAGTATTTAGAAACGTAGAATTTATTCTTACTTTCCCCAGCTTTGTTTACAAAAGCTGGCTCCAACAACATTTCATGAAATCCAATTCCAATGTGGCTAATAGTAATATTATATTTTATAAGAGGACCGCCATTTATGATTAGACATCTTCATAAGAACACTATTAGTTTTAAATTGTTTAACATTAGCCTGAAGGTAATCTGTTACTAAACACAGTATTTATGTTTGTTATTTGTGTTATGTATCTAAATATACTCTATATTCCTACTTTTATGCCTTCTTAGGCCCAGTGTGTCTCTTGCTATACTCTCTCTGCATCCTGATGCGAGTGTTTTCTCTCCCTCTCTCTTTCTGTAATGAAATGCAGGATTTGTTTCAGCAGTGTGTCAGAGCACCAGAGCAAAACTGACATGTCTCCGGTGTTCAACAACAGCAGGAACGTGAATATGAGAGCTGAAATATCTTCATATCGTCACCATCAGCAGATCCGTCCTCTTTAAGCTAAAGGATCTGTTTAAAATGAGCTCCGATCTGCAGCTCGAATCATTCATCCCTCACACGACACAGCAGCTCTGACACACGCAAACATTCGATTTATATCCTGCTCCTGCACAACTCATGATACGAATCCACCCGGGCTTTCATTACCGAACGACACGGCGCGTCACTAATTAATATTTCATAAGAAAGTGATCCATATTTAATACGGTCATGTCATTAATAACAACAGAATGAATATTTTAAGGTGATGATCTGTGCTCGAGTTCAGGCTAATGATGATGTCATGGAGTGTGTTTGTGTTAGAGTCTGTTTTATAAGATTTAAATCTTTCACGTGCACAATGCTACGACTCCGTATGAGCTTACTACAGAACGTTTTAAAGTGTACACACGGACACACACATCAATCAGCCATAATATTAAGCTCAAGGTGTTGCGCAGGAATCCAAATCCCCCATATCTTCATCCAATCAGGCATTTGTGGTCCGATCCATGGAGGCTCCACCTCAAAACTTACATCACTTAAAGGAGTCTGCTGTTAATGTTTTTGTGCAAGATGCCACAAGACCGGGCATAGCCTCGGCATTACCTGATGGTTTAAGTAATTCAGTTTTATAGGTTGGCATAAACTGACAAGTAGCTACAGAACAAGCAACCATGTCATTAGATTCACCACTTCTTATCATTTACCAGTTAATTAATACCTTTCAGAATAATTTAAATGTATTATTATTATTATTAGTAGTAGTAGTAGTAGTAGTAGTAGAAGTAGTAGTAGTATTATCATTATTGCAACAACTAATATTAATTTTTTTATTAATTTATTCATGTATTTTTGTTTATAGAACTTAACCTTTGGAAAAATTTAATAAAAAATCTTATGAATTAATAATAATAATAATAATAATAGTAATAATAACAATAATAATAATAATAATAATAATAATAATAATAATAATAATTATTATTATTATTATTATTATTCATACATTTATTTAATAATAATAATAATAATAACAATAACATAAATTTATTAATGTATATACATATTTATTAATTCATACATAAATAATATTTGTAATATACTATTTCTAATATCTGTACAGTGGGGCAAAATGTATTTAGTCAGCCACTGATTGTGCAAGCTCTCCTACTTAGAAATGTGAGAGAGGTCTGTAATTATCATCATAGGTACACTTCAACTATGAGAGACAGAATGAGAGAAAAAATCCTGAAAATCACATTGTAGGATTTTTAAAGAATTTAATTGTAAACCAAACAGGATTTCTGGCTCTCACAGACCTGTAACTTCTTCTTTAAGAAGCTCTTCTGTTCTCCACTCGTTACCTGTATTAATGGCACCTGTTTGACCTCGTTATCTGTATAAAAGACACCTGTCCACAGCCTCAAACAGTCAGACTCCAAACTCAACCATGGTCAAGACCAAAGAGCTGTCGAAGGACACCAGGGAAGAAAAAATTGTAGACCTGCAGCAGGCTGGGAAGAGTGGAATCTACAATAGGCAAGCAGGTTGGTGTGAATAAATCAACTAGGGGAGCAATTGTAAGAAAATGGAAGACATACAAGACCCATTGATAATCTCCCTCGATCTGGGGCCCCCACACGCAAGATCTCATCCCGTGGGGTCAAAAATGATCATGAGAACGGTGCGCAAACATCCCAGAACTACACGGAGGGACCTGATGAATGACCTGCAGAGAGCTGGGACCAAAGTAACAAAGGCTACCATCAGTAACAACAACACCACGCCAAGAGGGACTCAGATCCTGCAGTGCCAGGCGTTTTTGCCCCCTGCTTCAGCCAGTACATGTCCAGGGCCCGTCTGAAGTCTTGCCAGAGAGCATATGGATGATCCAGAAGAGGTTTGGGAGAATATCATGTGGTCAGATGAAACCAAAATAGAACTTTTTGATAAAAACTCAACTGGATGAAGAAGAATGCTGAGTTGCATCCCAAGAACACCATACCTACTGTGAAGCATGGGGGTGGAAACCTGATGATTTGGGGCTGTTTTTCTGCAGAGGGGACAGGACGACTGGTCCGTGTTAAGGGAAGAATGAACGGGGCCATGTATCGTGAGATTTTAAGCCAAAACCTCCTTCCATCAGTGACAGTATTGAAGATGGAACGTGGCTGGGGCTTCCAGAATGACAGTGATCCCAAACACACCGCTCAGGCAACGAAGGAGTGGCTCCATAAAAATCATTTCAAGGTCCTGGGGTGTCCTAGCCAGCCAGTCTCCAGACCTCAGCCCCATAGGACATTTGTGGAGGGAGTTGAAAGTCCGTGTTGCCCCAAAACATCACTGCTCTAGAGGAGATCTGCATGGAGGAATGGGCCAGAATACCAGCTACAGTGTGTGCCAACCTGGTGAAGACTTACAGCAAACGTTTGACCTCTGTCATTGCCAACAAAGGTCATGTTACAAAGTATTGAGTTGAACTTTTGTTATTGTTTAAATACTCATATTATATATATATATATATATATATAGATAGATAGATAGATAGATAGATAGATAGATAGATAGATTTTGATATATACAAAACATTTTAATTGGTCATAATACAACATTACAACATAATGATAATAATAATAATAATAATAATAATAATAATAATAATAATAATAATAATAATAATAGACAGCAGTAGTAGAATACATTTTTAAAATTTATTTATTACAAAATCAACATGTGTATTTTATGTACACAAATGTCTTTGTTTTCCCCAATAATACAATGTCTGTATAGTATTATTATTATTATTATTATTATTATTATTATTATTATTATTATTGTAAATCCCATAAAATGCTGTCCTGTGTAAACTGAAATAAAAAGTTTTTATTACTAATTATTACTAGTATTATTATTATTTATTTATTTATTGTTTATCACCAGTCTGTTGGGAAGGAGCGGAGGTGATATTCAATATTTATTTTTAATATTGAAAAATAAAAATAATAATTGAGGCCAGGTTGGGAGATCTGTGGGGGGTAAAGGTGTAGAGTCCAATGGCCGCTGTAGGATCTAATTCCTAATGAACAGTTCTACATGGATTACATGTAGAGACTTAAATGGCATGTTGAGGGGTGTAAACATGGTGCACATTAATCAGCCGCTGAATTGGAGTGCAACACTGTGTTTTTCTACCTGAAAAGAAAATCACACCTTTTAGTTCCAGGCGAAGAAAAGAGGAGGAAAAAAATCTATACTGTAGCTGCTGCTATTTCAAGCCGAGCGCATTATCCATCTTGCGCTGCCAGACGGCTTGTTGGAAGCACCAAGGGAAACATTGTTTAAAGACACATCCATTTTCTTTACTGAATAAATAATCAAAGTCACTTTCTCTGGCTGATACAGACAGCGGTGGCAATGCTGCCTCGTAGTCTGGCCTCCTGAATATTAATAACTTCTTATCAATTCTCTCTGTGACAAATATGTAAAACCCGAGATAAAAGCCGACGGAGCTCCTCTATTGTGTACTCTACATCTGCAGAAGAACAGAGTCCACAATTATCTGTTCTTATGCGACATTACGCCAAATTACAGTCGGAAGAAGAGAAAATAAGAGCTGGCGTGATGATGACATTTGCTATAATCAAACCAACAATGTAAACAGACCTGTGTTTACGCAGTGCCTCACACAAAGAGCGTCCGATCTGCACTGGAACAGCGTTCTCAGGATCTGTTTTCTGGTTGGATTTCCAGAATTGGTTCCTAAAGACTATCATTAATGAAATGAGAATGTAAACGAGAAAGATTTTTGAGAAACACCACATCAGGACGTTTGATTGAGATGCTCAGTCTAATATCTGGTTAAACATTTTGCCTCTTTTTCACCATTGAATAAATAAAATAACCTAAATGTTTTTGTTTTTTTCAAGCAATACAATTTTTTCTTACTTAAAAAAATAAAACTAAAATTGTTTATACATGTTTGTCTCATTTGTTTAACTGTGCTCTCTTTATCTACTTTTAGATTTATAAAGAGAGAGTGAACGCCACACATAGGAAGTATGCAGCAAGGGCACAAAGGTAGGCAATGAGACAGACTTTTGAGTAAACCTTACATTTCGACGGTAACTCTTCATCCAGCTCCTCTGTAAGTTCGTGCTCATCAAATGTTCACTGAGAACTCGAGGCAAACAGAAAACTGTTCTCTTATGTTCATCGGATTTGAATGCACCTGTGGGCCTTGACGTTACAACAACGAAGAAATGTTTAAAACTGTAAACGTTATTTGGAATGTGAACAGGTTTGTCTCATGGGAACGTTACAGCTCACACCATGAAGTAGGACAAATTTTAACATTAGCTAATGAACTTACCGAATCATGTACACTTAATGAGCCGATGCATTTGCGCTTTAGATGCTCCAGCATGGAGGATGTGCTCTCATGTAGGGTTGCAGCTAACAATTATTTTAGTATTCAAGTATTGTGTCGATTATTTTAATCCGATATGAAAAACAACACAAGCAAACACAAAATGCAGTTTTTCAATGAAGGTGTTTATTATTAAGGGAGAAAAAAATCCAAACCTACATGGCCCTGTGTGAAAAAGTGATTGCCCCCTAAACCTAATAATTGGTTGGGCCGCCCTTAGCAGCAACAACTGCAACCAAGTGTTTGTGATAACTTGCAATGAGTCTTTTACAGCATTGTGGAGGAATTTTGACCACTCATCTTTGTAGAATTGTTGTAATTCAGCCACACTGGAGGGTTTTCCAGCAATCACTGTGGACTGTGGTAGCCTAGCGGTTAAGGTGCTGGTCTATGGACCAAAAGGTCCAGGGTTCAAATCCCACCTCCGCCAAGCTTCCACTGTTGGGTCCTTGAGCAAGGCCCTTAACCCACAATTGCTTGGATTGTAAAACTGTATCAATTGTAAGTCGCTCTGGATAAGGGCGTCTGCTAAATGCTGTAAATGTAAATGAACGACCTTTTTAAGGTCATGCCACAGCATCTCAATAGGATTCAGGTCAGGAGTTTGACTAGGCCACTCCAAAGTCTTCATTTTGTTTTTCTTCAGCCATTCAGAGGTGGACTTGCTGGTGTGTTTTGGTTCATTGTCCTGCTGCAGAACCCAAGTTCCTTTCAGCTTAAGGTCAGGAACAGATGGCCGGACATTCTCCTTCAGGATTGTTTGGTTGACAGCAGGATTCATAGTTCCATTTATCACAGCAAGTCTTCCAGGTCCTGAAGCAGCAAAACAGCCCCAGACCATCACACTACCACCACCATATGTTACTGCTGCTATAATGTTCTTTTTCTGAAATGCTGTGTTACTTTTACCTCAGATGTAATGGGTCACACACCTTTCAAAGAGTTCAACATTTGTCTCGTCAGTCCACAGAATGTTTTCCCAAAAGTCTTGAGGATCATAAAGATGTTTTCTGGAAAAACTGAGACGAGTTTTAATGTTCTTTTTGCTCAGCAGTGGTTTTCATGTTAGAACTCTGCCATGCAGGTCATTTTTGCCCAGTCTCTTTCTTATGGTGGAGGCATGACCTTAACTGAGGCAAGTAAGGCTTGCAGTTCTTTGGTTGTTGTTGTGGGGTCTTTTGTGACCTCTTGGATGAGTCGTCGCTGCGCTCTTGGGGTAATTTTGGTCAGCAAGCAGTTCCTGGGAAGGTTCACCGCTGTTCCATGTCTTCACCATTTGTGGATAATGGCTCTCACTGTGGTTTGCTGGAGTCCCAAAGCTTTAGAAATGGCTTTATAACCCTTTCCAGACTGATGGATCTCAATGACTTTATTTTTCAATTGTTCCTGAATTTCTTTGGATCTCGGCATGATGTGTAGCTTTTAAGGATCTTTTGGTGTACTTCACTTTGTCAGGCAGGTCCTATTTAAGTGATGTCCTGATTGAGAACAGGTGTGGCAATAATCAGGCCTGGGTGTGACTAGAGGCAGTGACCTCAGGTGTGATAAACTATAGTTAAGTTATGTTTTAATAAGGGGGACAATCACTTTTTCACACGGAGCCATTTAGGTTTGGATTTTTTCTCCCTTAATAATAAACACCTTCATTTAAAAACTGCATTTTGTGTTTACTTGTGTTGTCTTTGACTAATATTTAAATTGGTTTGACATGCAAAACATGCAAAAAAATAGGAAATCTGGAAGGGGGCAAACACTTTTTCACACCACTGTACAGTACATCTGGCTACTCTACATTTATTTCTATGTTGAAGTGTTGTTGTGCCACAGATGTAGATGTTGTGGATTTGTTGTTGTGCCACAGTTAAAGTCGTCTGTGCGAAACATATTACTGTAACTATTTCAAGGTTTCTCGAGGAATTGTTTCAGCCCTACTCTCATGCCAACTACGGTCGGCAATTGACAATCTTTTTTTTGGAGTTAAGCAAGAAATACTCCCACACTTTTTGAGGATTTATAATCCTGAGGCTGCTCTAGTAAACTCTCTATTAGAGAATACGATACGATATGCATCATGATACATGGCCCACGATACTATTATATCACGATACATTGCGATACGATGCATATTGCGATATTCCGCATAGTTCACTCAAAATCTAAAAAAAACCCAGCTGAAATACAAGTTAAGGTGTACGATCAGAGTGGTCTTAATACCTCACATCACACTGATAGTTCAGCACTGTACTGCGCCATCTACAGGAACGGAGATTGTAGCTTACACCCCATTTAAAATGTGTTTTTCTTCCTTCAAAAAAACAAATCGATATTTTGAACTGAAAATCAATGTAGTATATCACAAAAATAAATAGGGTGAATAGTGAATATACCCAGCTCTGTGTGTGTGTGGCATAATATACAGCAAACCTATATATTTTGGTGCATTCTCTTTTCTACTCATCTACCTTCCATCTGTTCTTCTCTTTTAAATGTCATAGACGTCTCTCTCTCTCTCTCTCTCTCTCTCTCTCTCTCTCTCTCTCTCACTCTCTGATTAAATTTCTATCCTTATCTCTTTACCTTCCTGTTTCTTGTCCTTTGATGTTTCGTCTGTCTTCTCTTTCTCCCTTCATTTTTGTTTTTGCACATATTCTTTCCCCGTAGTCTGTCATCCTCTCTTTGTCTGTCTGTCAGCATGCCTCTCTGTCTGTCTGTCTGTCTGTCTGTCTGTCTCTTTCTTTCTCTCTGCCATCCCTGATTCTACATTTATACTAACTGTTCTGTCTGACAGCAGTTGGTGCTCTCTCTCTCTCTCTCTCTCTCTCTCTCTCAGACACACACACACACACACACACACACACACACACACACACACACACACACACCCGTGTATAATTAAACCTCGGCAAAGCTAAAGGACAGAAAGTTGTAATCTCAGCTGGGGGAAGCTCGGTAATCAACACAACCCCATACCTGCAGAAACGAGGAGGAAAACATGAGCAAGAACAGCATGCTGATTGGCTAGAGCTACCTGAACACAGACACACACTTTTTTGTAAGTGTTCTGTATTTCGAATCCATAACCTTACCCAAACCCCGACCGTAGAAATCCTATACCTCAGATAAACGTTCCCTCGGGGGTTCTTTGGATGACTGACATTTTTAGGTAGAACTGTTTCTACCGGACGGTTCCTCTGAATGATGTGAAGGTTATTCGCTGCACCGAGTGATTTATTCAAAATCAAAATGTCGTTCGACTTTGGTTTGACTTTTCTGATGACGAACAAACTGAAGAACTGTGGACAAGGATGGGGATCTGTTTCATAACAGTGGAGACACTGCATTTAACCTCTAGAAACTGAACCTGAACCCAAGTATAGTCTGAATTAGAATAAACCTCAGTAACCGTAACTTAAACCTCAGTAATTATGACCTAAATTTGACTTTTACCTCAGTAAAGTTAACATTTACCTCAGTAACCATCATTTTTACCTCAGCAAAGTTAACATTTACCTCAGTAACCATCATTTTTACCTCAGCAAAGTTAACATTTACCTCAGTAACCATCATTTTTACCTCAGCAAAATTAACATTTACCTCAGTAACCATGACTTTACCTCAGCAAAGTTAACATTTACCTCAGTAACCATGACTTTTATCTCAGCAACACTAACATATCCCTCAGTAACTACAACTTTTACCTCAGCAAAGTTAACTTTTACCTCAGTAACCACCTTTTATCTCAGCAACGCTAACATTTACCTCAGTAACCATAACTTTTACTTCACTAATCCTACCATTTACCTCAGTAACCATGACTTTTACCTCAGCTACACCAACATTTACCTCATTAACCATGACTTTTACTTCAGTACAACCTTATCCACAATAACAGTAACTCCATAACACTACACTTTACCCCAGTAACCATGACCTTAACCTCAGAAATCATGACCTCAGTTACTAGGACCTTTGCCTCAGTAACAGCAACAATAACTTCAGTAACAATGACTTTTGCCTCAATAACCATAAAGTTAACCTCAGTTACAATAACGATAACTACAGGAAAACTACCATTTTACAACTACTCAGCAACAAAAGCGTTAACCTCAGTAACACTAACCTTAACCTCAGTAACAAAAAAGTCACCTCTTTAATCATGAAATTATCATAACTTTTATCTCAGTTACCATGACCTGGAGCTCAGTAACATTAGCAGTTTTCTCAGTATCACTAACCTCTGTAATCCTAAACTTTACCTCAGTAACCATGAATTTTAGTAACAACCTTAACCTCAGTAACAATAGCAATGACTTTTACCTCAGTAACCATGATCTTAACCTCAGTAACCATGACTTTTACCTCAGTAACCATGACTTCTACCACAGTAACACTAACAATAACCTCAGTAACACTAATCTTTATCTCAGTAACCATGATCTTAACCTCAGGAACAAAACACGTCACCTCTGTAACCCTAAACTTTACCTCAGTAACTTTTACCTTAGTAACAATGATCTTAACCTCAATAACCAAAAGGCACCTCAGTAACCCTAAACTTACCAAAACCTTTACCTCAGTTACTATGACCTTGAGCTCAGAAGCACTAGCATTTGTCTCAGTAACTCTAACCTTTACCTCGGTAACAATAATCTTAACCTCATTAACAAAAATGTCACCCCATAATAATAAACTTTACCTCAAAAACCATGATCTTTACCTCAGTTACCAGGACCTTTACCTCAGTAACACTAACATTTACCCATTCCCACACATACACCTACACTTGATTTGATTTATTTTTTTAATTAGGGAAGGAGACAGAGTGTGTGAGGACCTTCTTACTGCAGGATCTGATGTGATGAGGAGAGAGATGGAGCAGAAAGCTTTTCAATCACTTCCTTTCCTATCTCGCCCCAACATCTTACTTATCTGCTCTGAGGGAAACCTTCACCAGCACTTCACCCGGCACAAAACGAAATAAAGAACCAAACTGCGTGGTAAAATACAGAATGGGTTATTTGTGCTAAACGCAGTACTGGGATGCCTGAAAAATCTGAATTGAGCTGCTGGTTATTTCGATCAGTCACACGCAGAGGAAGCCTAAAAGCATCTGGCTAATTCAGCATTGTACCTCCGAGATCTGTGCAGGAGCTCGATTATTGCTTTGTTTATTTATTTCGACGGATCAAAAGCCGCGAAGCAGCAATCCATTAAAAAAGACCTTTTAATTGCAGCTCATGAAAAATGGATATGGTATTAAGGATGTTCATTATGTCCCTGTGATATTAGGAAGGGAAAAAAATTGTGTATTTTATTCACGTGTCATTTGCTAAAAGCAAAAACATGCGGGAATGGTGTGAGTGACAGAACGAGGGAGTGATGGAGAAATTGTAATTAGCTGAGTCGCTGCCAAACTTCAGGATCGGAGAACGTTTTCCACCTCGCTGGGGTTGAGGACAGAACCTCAATCAGCACTCTGGCCCTGAAGTACATTAAGCTAAACGATCCACTGGCAAAGCGCGATATATCACGCTCTAAACTCCTACAGACACTCAGGTGACTCCAACACTTGTGTGTTTGCAGATTGCAGCACAGATTCCTCATTTTATCTCCACTACAGAGAGAAATATGGAGTCAAGCAAAACAACCTAAAATGTGGTCAAAAATGTACAAAATATAACAATGTTTAAGCTAAACTTGCACAAATGTGTTCCTAAAAAACAACTAACTACAAATTCTGTTTTCTCTCTGGGATCTACTTCCAGTATCAGTTCCAGTCCTCATGTCAAGATGTTCTGGTACCAGTTCCAAACCTCTCACGAAGATGTTCTGCTACCCGTTCCAGTCCTCATACTAAGATGTTCTGATACCAGTTCCAGTCCTCTCAATAAGATGTTCTGGGACCAGTTCCAGTCTTCATACTAAGATGTTCTGGTACCAGTTTCAGTCCTCATAAAAAGATGTTCCAGTACCAGTTCCAATCCTCAAACTAAGTTGTTAGTACAGTGGGCCTGAGGGAGGGGCTTCGTGGGCTTCATGTGGGACTGTGGTAACCTAGCGGTTAAGGTACTGGACTATGGATCCGAAGGTCCAGGGTTCAAATCCCACCACTGCCAAGCTGCCACTGTTGGGTCCTTGATCAAGACCCTTAACCCACAATTGCTTGGATTGTAAGACTGTACCAATTGTAAGTCGCTCTGGATAAGGGCGTCTGCTAAATGCTGTAAATGTAAATGTATGAAACTGAAACGAGACATTTCAGCTTTAATTGTGGTTTATAAAATTAAATAAAGGCTTCCCATCTCATAATAGTTAACGTAATAGATGTTGAGACCTAATATAATCTAGAGACAAACGTGTAGAAATGTTTATAAACAGTGTGTTAGAAACAAAGAAAATCTGAGGTGTTTCTTTGCTGGAAAATGCTTCTGAGTGTTTGGAGGTGAAAACAGAGGCAGGTTGGGTCTCTGCAGGTTCACACTTGCTGAGATCTCCAAACAAGCTGCCTTGGCTTCTTTCCCTCAGCAGCAAATACCTCACACAGCTCACCCCCTGGATCACGACCGATAAATGTTTAAAAGGTTTTATACACACCTTGGAAAAATCCACAGTTCTGTTGGTGTTCTGGAGTAAAAAGCACAACATAAGTAAAATATTACAGGGTATCGTTTACACCGAGTCTGCAGAGTGTTCACACTCAGCACTCTTAACATCCAGGTGATACATTAGAACCTGGGACTAGATCTATTTTTGATATATTATCGTTATTAGAGCTCAGACTCAATACTGAGTCACTTCTGTCTTTAGGATCATGCAAGATCTGTGTCCAGTACGGCTTAGAATCTCTGGGCACCTCTTGATTCGATTCGATTATGATTCACAGGTCTGTGATGCGAATATTAATCGATTATCGCTGCATCTTGTTTTCTATACAGGACTTAATTTTTTTCTCACAGTGATTCCATGACTTTGCTTTTGTCTTACTTTTGCTATTTTGTCCTTTCTTTTTTGGTTACTTTGTTTACTCTTTCTTTCTATTTCTCTTTCTTTCCTCTTCTTTATTTTCATTTCCATTACATCCATTACATCTTTTTATCATTACTTTCTTGTTATACTTTTATGTTTCTATCTTTTTCTAAAAAAAAATTTTCGTTTCCTTTCTTTCTGTCATTTTTTATTTTCCTTTCCTTTTGTTTTTCTACCTTTCTTTATTTATTTAACTTTTTTCCCTTGTTTCCTTCCTCTTTTTTTTTCTTTATAGGATTCCATGACTTTGGTTTTGTTCTGGTTGTAGATTGTAATGCCAGCCTTACCCCAAACCACTTTAAGCCTTTTCACTCTCACAGATAAATTTCCAATTTGGGAATAAATCTTGAATGAAATGAAAGGAAATATGTTTTTTCATATTTTGTCTTTTTTGTTAATTTTTTTCTGTTGTTATCTTTGGCCCCTTTTAATCTGTCTTTCTTTACATTTATCTTTAACAATTGTTTCTACTTTTTCAGTATTTTTTCTTTTACCATTATTTTTTTGTCTTTCTTAAATTTTTTCCTCCCTTTCTTTATTTGTTTAACTTGTTTCCTTCCTTCTCTTGCTTTTGCCTTTTTATCCTGGATTTTTTTACATTCTTTGTTTACTTCTGTTCTTTTTTCTTTTATATATTACTTCTTCTTCTTCTGCTTATTATTATTATTATTATTAATATTATTTTCTCTATTATATTTTCTGTATTTTTTCTTGAATTATTTTTCACATTTGTATAATTTTCTCATTTGTATCATTTTTACTTTTGTCTTTTGTGTATTCTTCTGTCTTTTTCTGTTTGGTAATTTTGCCTTATTTCTCTTTCTTTCCTCATCTTTATTTTCTATATTTTTTCTTTTCTCATTTTTTTCTGATTTTCCCATTTTATCATTTTCTATATTCTCTTCTATTTCCTTTCTTTCTTTTTCCATTATTTGTTATTTTTTGTTTTTATTTTTTATTTTATTCATTTTATTTCATTGGTTTTTTTTACTTCCTTTTCTTGCTTTTGCCTTTTTATCCTGGATTTATTTACATTATTTGTTTTCTTCTGTTATTTTTTTTCTTTTACATATTTCTTCTTATTATTATTTTCTCTATTATATTTTTATACATTTTTCTTTTTCAGCATTACATTATCAGTTAACATTTAAATAATCGATTCTGACTTTGTAAATAGCTGTAGAATCCTCTTTTTCATGAATAACTTTTTTATAAACAGTTCAGATCCTTAATCCCTAAGCCACCCCTGTAGAGATGATTAGTAACTCCAGGTCTTAAAGGGTTAAACCTCCACAGCCTAGAAGCAGATCCGATCGGAAAATCTGTCAAATCCAAACTGATTCCAGGCCCTGATACCAACCAGATCCTTAACTAGAACCACCAAAAATGAAGTGTGGAACCAGACAGGTCTGGACCCTGAGGCATTGAGCCAGCTGTAATATATCAGAACCAGTACACAGTGAAGCCGTCTGGTTTCGGCACAAGACGTGGTGGATTGGGCAAAAATTTCATATCATGATTTTTTAGGCATCATGTTTAGTTTTCATGTCTGTTTTAAAGGCTGATTTGTAACAGAAAATAGCAGCCAAACTCATTTTTCTTCAATAAATGACCACAAAAGAAGTGAAATAACAAAAGTACTTAGACTTGTACCGGTACAACTGCTTTAAACAAACAGAATGTAAGAGCAGGTCCAAAAAGTAAATATCACCACCATGTTCCAGGTGTCCACCAATAATAAAATATAATGTAATCAGGGATCGGTCCTTAATGTTATTTACATGTAGTTTAATCCAATCAGCGAGAAAAAATATTAAACCAAGCACTCTAAAAAAATTAGCAAACAAGAAATAGAGGTGATGGTGGTGATGGGGAAAAAACCTCATTGGAAAACAGCCGAAAGCCATTTAAAGTTTTAAATTTCGATGCTTATCTTGTCGACTCTTACAGCCTAAGATGAGTGTGAGGCTATCGTAAAGTTAAGAAAACATTTAAGAACAGAACTTTTTCAAGAATACCACTTGTTCTGAAAATAATAAGTTATTTGAAGAAGAACAATTTTAAGTAATTTGTCTCTTGAGAAACCCATGTTTCAGAAGATCTTCTGTCTTAAGGCACTTTCATGAATCCGGTCCCAGAGTCAGAAGTGCGGCTATTAGTAGCTAAATTTTATTATTAGTAGCTCTCTGCACTTTGAACAGAGCAATTGCGATGTTGCTAAGTAGTAAAAATGATCAACTGTTAAAACTAGAAGTTGTTTAAAACTCCTATCTTTAGCTGTTTTTGTTATTGTTGTTTGATTCAGCTCTGTTTTCGGCTGTGTGACGTACCTGTGCTATCTGGCTTTCGCAGTACTATTTGTGGTGCTTCCTTTTGGGGTTTCCACTTCAACCTTGTCTTCAAAAAATGTGGTTTGTGTCGTTACTGTTGCGTTAAAGTTTGATATAACTGATGATTTTTATCCTTCCTGTATGTTACCGCATTGCTATGAAAATGAGCACTTAATACCACGATTTACAACGTGGATACGTTCCGACAAATCCATCGTAAGGGAAGTTTAAGAGGAGTTTATTGTACTGTTTATATCATGCCGTAGGCTACATTAAACACGTTTAAAACATGGCCGCAACAAAACACTACATTTCCCATTGCTCATCACTCCCGCCACGTGATTTCCTATGACTTACGTATCCAAGTGCGTTAGAGTAGGCCTACTGCGTATACTACGTATCACTTGACCAGGAAAATAAAAAGTATGGTTTCTGCAGAGTGTGTTTTTATGTTTGTGATCGGATTCCGATCATAAAGTCGAAATATCGTAAGTCTGGGCCATCGGGGGCACCCCACACACCTAGCTGTTTAGAAGATGGTCCAACCCAGTCGTCTGGCCATTAGGGGTGGGCAATATAATGATATCTTATCGTATCGTGACACATTTTGTTATCACGGTAGGCAATATGCTTTTATGAACATATTGAGTATATCTTCAGTGTTTAAAGGACAATGAAACACTGCATTTTTAATGATAAAGAGCATAATTAATGCCGATTAATTGGATGAAGTGTGACACTTTTAAATATAAATCACTTTACAAAATACGGGATAATATTTGAAGAGTAGTTTTTAAGTCTGTCGCTACCGATGCATCTTGTCTGGAATCACATGTATTGTGATAAATATCGTGTATCATGATTATCGTGATATAATATTTTTACCATATCGTCCACCCCTACTGGCCCCAATGATCTGGCCTGTGTTAAATTGGCTCAGGTCTTTAATCCTAAACATTTCACACAACCGACATGTACCAGACAATCTACGTTGTACATTATTCGTTCTGTCCGTGGTTTTAATGTTTTTGATATTTGCATTTGGCATTTCATACACACCAGCATACTGAGCAATCAAGGAGCTTCAGCTACCTTTATTTCAGCAGTAAAAAGCCTACAAACATCCAGCTATCCAGGGGCTGCACCCAGATTACACGTAGTGCCGATTTCCTAACTGAAAAGACGACACATGAGCTGTGCAAGGACAAACTTAAATAAGACATTTCTGCACTTTTATTGCCCCGTTAACAAGCCGATAAAGTTCCAAGACCTCACAAAAATCATCTGCAGAGGCACTCAGACGTTTGCCAGACTCATTTTCAGTAGGTTGCCCAATAAATCGTGGGCCAGGTTTGTTCCTGCGTAGATTGTGTCTCGTTATTTTAATTTAAAACCTCAGCAAATTTTTGTGCGGCGTTCAGCACGAGGGCATAGTGCATAGCGCCATTCGTGGCCAAGTTACACGTTTGCATTTCATTACTTTCATGCACAAAGCTTTGACTTGGCCTCCAAAGGTATTGAATCCAAAAAATCCAGCAGTAAACGTATCGATTGCTATCAATAGCACCTTCTGATCATTCAGCACCAATGTAAAAACTTTGAGATATCTTGGTAAATATCTTGGGGTAGAACGTGCCATGCTGGCTTTCTAGGCAATAGATCCTCCAATCTCAGTCCTAAGGGCTGTTTCCTGTACCTCTTATCACCCTTTGGACCTTTAATGCTCCACAACCACCTGCTGCATGAAACGTCTCCATCTTCCCTCAATATCATCACAAGCCACATTTTCTCAGCTGGCATTTTGAAGAGAATTCCATCGTCTCACCCCATGCCAGCTTTTCCCCCTTCCTTGACGCGCACCCTTCCGAAAACCCCGTGGTGCAGAGGCATTCATAAAGCAGAAATTAATGTTTCTGCGAGATAAGCGAGCTTAATACCCAGCAAATGACTCACCCTGCCAACGAGGATCGGATCGGGTCCAGAGAATTCCTCCAACACAAACATTTGATTCCAAACCCATCCTCTTTTGGCCCGGCTGAGGACACGCTGTCCTTCCAGCGCCGGAGCGTCGCCTCCTAAACCCGGCCTCGTTTCTAAACTCTGCGACTGATTGGGGAACGGCGCAGAGGAGCACAAGCGTACGCAGGTAATCCACGCCAGCAAGATCCGAGTCCATACGTCTTGCTGCATCTCCTCGGGCATCTTCTCGTCTCGTCTCTTCGCTTCTCGTCTCGTTCTGGTTCTTGCTTCACTCTCGTATCCCGGAGTTCATGGTTCGACGAGGGTCACGGAGAAGCTGCGGTTTGTCTCCGAGCCATAGCGGCGAGAATCTCCTGTGGAGGAATGAGATCAGGATGAGTACGCTTAAGAGACGAAACAATGAGACGAGAAATAATTACAAAATGCACTCCTGTCGGAGAGATCCAAGGTCAGCGTTGTGTGTGTGTGTGTTTGAAAATGGAGCTCTGCGGCTTTGAGTGCCTGCTGCTAATGATGTTTTAGACGTAATTAAAATGCCTTCATGATCAGGAGGTGCAGAAATGTGATAGCATACATCAATCGGCTTCTCTTCCTCGTCGCTCCTTTCAACGCCCTTGACATCTAGCGAGCGGCTGAAGGTTCCTGATTGACTATTTAAACACAGTAATAAGTGTCCTTCCAATCCCATCAAATACCTCTCAGGCTCGGCTCTATTAATGCTCGGAAGAATTCGAACCTTGACTCTCATGGCTGTCGTACACTCAATCAGGCCGAGCTGTAAAATATGTTTTAATTAAGGCTACAATCAATATGATGTACGCTGTTCAAAATCAATATGATTGGGTGCTCAGCAGCAGGCATCTCTGCAGCACCAAGATCGGTGCAGACAAACAGCCTTATCCCTAAACCCAAAATATGAGTGAGATCCTGGAGAACATTTGATTTGATTAATAAAGTCTGTGTCATTCTGCAGTGCATTTAGAGGGATTCTCACGATCCTTAACCACATCTACTGGACCTGCAGGAGCTCTGCATCCTGCATCGAATCCACACGAATAAACACCAGATTTCACTGGAAACCGAGAACCTCAGCATGCTTTTGCAACGGAGCAGAAATAAAGCACTGAGCCTAAGGGTATCACCGCTTTCCTGCATTGCATTTATATTTCGTGATCTAGAGAGAATAGGCTCCAAATACTCTCCGACTACGAATGTGATTCACACCTGGTCAGATAAAAGTCCCTGTAAACGTTTTAATTGCTAAAATCAGCCACAGACCACATTTTTCACTTTTGAAACAAAGTCAGGCCGCATCTAAATATAACGATCCTGATATAAAGTTACCATCGGCGTGCTATAATTATCCTTCAGCAAGAGCGGATGCACGCTGAGCTCGTAATCCGGCATAAAACCGGCGTTAGGCTTTAATAATATGGATGATAGATCCGAACGCTCATGATTCTAATCGTCTTAATACAAAGGTAAGCTCATTAGGTTATAATTATGCCTCAGAGCATCCAGACTGGAGCTCGTTCTGCGTATGATAGGTTCTTGCTTACAGCCACGTTCAATTGGAATGATGTTAAAGTTAATGTAGCACTGTTATGATTAAAATAACAACAGGAATTCCTTCAGAAGTCGCTCGATGGCGTCCTGAAGCGGTTCGATCCGAGTCTGAGCGAATAAATGGCACCTGATCTCTCGGGGACGATGAACAGAATCTAAATGCAC
>JAJAGP010000252.1:232500-285000 GCA_025084515.1 Ancistrus triradiatus | reverse complement strand
AACTATGAAATTAACTAAATAATTTTGTAACTATAAAATATAACTACAGAAATAAGAAACCATGAAGAAATAACTACAGAACTACTTAAGAACAGAGCCATGAAAAAAGTAATCATGAAAATAGCTATGTAAAGAACTTTGTAACTTTGAAAAATAACTTCAGAACTACGTAACTGAAAATAGTTAAGTAAAGATATTTGTAACTATGAAAAAAACTACAGAACTATGCAGATGCAGAACTTGGAGATGCAGAAAATGGATAACTAAAGAACTATGAAAAATAGCTACAGTTATGTAAGTACAGAACTAAGTAACAATAAAAATAACTAAAGAACTTTATGACTATGGAAAAAAAACATTACAGAACTGGAGAACTAAATAACTATGAAATGAATTAACTAAAGAACTGTGTAACTATGAAAAAAATAGCTACAGGACTATGTAAATACAGAACTAAGTAACTATAAAACTAACTAACTAAAGAACTTTATAACTAAGAAAGTAAATAAATACAAAGCTGTATAACTACAAAAATATACTAGTGACTAGAGAAATACTGAATTGACCAAAGTCTGAAACTATGCATGATAACTGCTAAATAGTTACTATAGAACGTTAGAAATACAGACTTTCCCAGTTACAGTAACAAGAAACTGTAGGGACTGAAAAAATACATAAATACAGAACTACAAAAAAAGAACTTATCTGCAAAACGTAAGGTACCAAAAACAACAAACTGCAGAAATACAGCAATGCATAAATAATGCACAGTAAAACTAGAGAACTACAGAAAAACTACATAAATAAGGAACTAGTAAATCATATACAGAACGTACAAAACTCCAGAAACAGGGAGCTTAAGTGTGTAAAAGTTTGAAAGAATTACAGAAATATAGAAGTATGAACTCCAGATCTTGTGCAACTAAAGAAACTTAAGAAAGGAAGAACTTTGGACTGAAGAACTACCAGAACTAAAGAAATTTTAAAAAGATAGAGAAGTAAAGACGTACAGAAATATAAATGATGATATGGCTGTCTAAGAAAAGTGGCACTAAGAAGAAGGTCAAGATTATTATTGATGGTCAGGCTAAGTAAATAGCATTGACACAGCAACACAACACAACAACAACAGCTAAAATAATGCAAAAATGAAAATAAATAAATAACACCCCTGTAATCCAATAAAAACATTCCCGGTGTAAATGAAGCATGCTGATTTTTTATTATTTTATTTTTTTCCCGATTGCACATTTCAGAGCGACTGTTTCATCATCTGAGATTACTCCATATCCTGCTGATGTGAAGATTAATGATGTGGTTTTGCACAAACAGCTCACTAAGTGCTTTTTCCTCTTCTGTGTTCTTTTGTAATTCTTGGACAGGCAAATAAAACTGTAAATGATTTCAGAAGTTAGAGCAGGAGCGACATGGGAGGAGAGACGCTGACAGAGGAAAGGCTTTGACCCAAGGACTTTCTACTTTCCAGCCCGTTAAGACTCCGCTCACGTCTGCCTGAGCTCAGATAATCTGACATTTCCACCTTTGTACCTCCACTCGTGGGAGAACCGGCGAAAGAGCAGCTCTCCACTCACCTGCAGGAGAGGAGAGAAGGAAAGGAGAGCAGCGGGGTCTGAAACACGCCCCCGTCAGGCTCGACCTCCTGACCGCCTGCTTCTGATGAACACCGGTATCGTTTCCGGAAAAAAATTATTCCCTGAGTGTGGAGTCAAGCGCTGACAAAGCAGCTCTAATGCATCCCTGTGTTCTGTTTCACAGTAAGTGTTTCATTATTCATCCATTCATTTATTTTCATAACTGCTTAATCCGTTTCAGGGTCACAGGGCACAAGGCAGGATCCAACCCTAGACAGGGTCCCAATGACTTACAGGCACACACACATAGTGGGAAAACTCACACAGACACGGGGAGGCTATGCCACACAGGCAGGAATCAAACCGGGCATCTCTGTGCCAACCTGTGTGCCGCCGTATTTAATTATGACATTACATGCAAAGCTGATATCTTTTTTTTTTTGTGACTTGTGTAAACTGAAGTCTGCAGGTCAACAAATAATGGGTTTACATCCAGTTTTACTATTGAATAAAGTCACGGCAGAATTAAGGATTCTCAGGACAAAAAAGCTACACAACAAAGAACATACAAAGAAATAAACACATTACAGAACGTATGAACTTCAATACTAGATAATTATATGACTACATCTTCCAACTTATTCTGGTTTAAGATCATGTCAATGAGTATAAATCGGATACATAATCATCAGAAGGCAGAGATCTGATGAACTAAAGAATAAAATAAAGTAAAAAAAACATGTGGAACTGCTGTAACGGAAAAACACAGAACCAGATGACGACAAAACTACAGAAATACAAAACTAAAAACTACATACATAATGGACAGAATTCTTACCTCAAAAAACAAGGACTTATGTGAATTATTGGAGTACAAAACTACCAAAGAACTATAGAACTAACTAAGAAGAACTGCTGAACCTTGAAATGACATAACTACAGAATGACAGAAAAAAAAAAAACTGTCTAACTAAGAACCGACAGAACTAAATAACTATATATGAATAGAAGTAACTACAGAACTAAACTGCAGAATGACAGAATTAAGCAGCTACAGAACTAAACAACCACATAACTAAATATCTCGAGAACAAAACAAAATGACTACAAATTCAACTACAGAAGTGCAGAACTACATAACTACAGAATTACTGTAAATATCCACAGAACAACAACAACAAAAAAACTACAGAAGTACATAAATACAGATTTAATTAACAATTACAGAATTGCATATAGAACTAAGTAACTACGGAAATAAATAACTACAAAACTACACAACTACAGAATTCTCTTCAGAGCTAAAAAAATACAGAACTTCATTAAAACAGAGCTAAATAACTAAATAAAAACAGATCTACAGACCTATGTAACTATAAAACAAAACAACCACATAACTAAATATCTCCAGAACTAAACAACTACAGAACTAAGTTTAAAAAATTAGTATCTAGAGAACTAAATAACAAAGGAACTACAGACCTACAGAATTAACTACAAAAGTACAGAACTATGTAACTACAGATCTAAATAATCACATAATTATCTGCAGAACAAAACAACTATAGAAATTAGTAACTAGAGAAGTAAAAAAATCTACAGAACTGCATAACCACATAACTAAGTATCCGCATAACTAAATAACTACAAAACTACAGAACTAACTACAGAAATACATAACTAAAAAAAACTACACAACTACAGAATTCAGTATGGAGCTAAAAGAGCTACACAACTATGTAATGATAGAACTAAATAACTACATAACTAAGTATCTACAGAACGAAGTAACTATAGAACTAAACAACCCTGTAACTATCTGTAGAACTAAACAACTACAACTAAGTAACTAAATTACTACACAGCTAAAAACCTCATAGAAATACGTAATGACAGAGCTACATAACAGCATAGGTATCTGCAGAAATAAACATCTACAGAAATATAGAACTACAAAACTACATAATAACATAATTATGTAACTACAGAACTAAAAAAAAATACAGAACTACATAACTACAGAGCTACATAACCACATGACTAAGTCTCTGCAGAACAAAAACTACAGAAGTAAATAATTATAAAACTACAGAACTACAGAATTCAATAACAAAAGAACTAAAAATTACAGAAGTACTTAACTACAGAACAAAAAAACGACAAAATATTTACAGAATTAAGTATAGAGCTAAGTAACTACTGAACTCAATAACTAAAAACATTGGTACCTGTACAACTAAGTAACTACAGAGCTTTGAAACTACAGAATTAAATATCTGCAGAACAAACACTGGAATACAGGAAGTGCAGTTATCTAATAGTAGTGCTCTGGGTAGGGGCTGGGTCTGGGGCTGTCATGTGACCTGAACAGGGGTACATAAAAATACATAAATACATGCTTACCAGTCTTCTCTCGCTGTGTGTGTGTGTGTGTGTGTGTGTGTGTGTGTGTGTGTGTGCTGAACACTTTGTCAGACTTTCCTCTAGAGCACCTTTCTCTCTTTGGCATTGATTAATTTGGACGATGAGGCCTTTACCGGTGATCAAAATATCAGGCGTTGTTGTAAAAAAGCTGGAGTAAGTGAAGAGGAAACGCTCTTTCCAGCCCAGACATCCTCAATCGATCATCGCTTACTGCTCTGTCAGGGTTATTAATCAAAACACCAGCATGGGGGACCTCAGGGGATGAGCGGCACCACCCGGAAACTCAGCTGTTTCATTCATTCATTCATTCATTCATTCATCCAGTCATTCACGCAGTGATTCATTCAGCTATTCTCAAAGAACAACAAGAATGAGACGAACCAGAACAAAAAAGCAACAATATCAAGAAGAATCAAAACAAAAGTGACAGAAACAAAAACATAAAAGCAGAATTACATAACTACGAGTACAAAAAACATAACTAAATAACTACAGAAAAACGTAGCTGTAGAACTACATAAGTACAGAAATAAGTAAATACAGAACTACACAACTATAACACAAGCATAGCTACAGAAACAAATAGGTACAAAAGTGCGTAACTAGTACAGAACTGAATAACTAGGAAATGATATAACTACATAACTAAATAACTACAGAACTATGGAACTACGGATAGAAATAACTACAGAACTACATAATTACAGACCCAAATAACTACAGAACTACATAATTACAGACCCAAATAACTACAGAACTGCCTTACTATACAACTATACAACTAAACAAGTTAGGACAGAATTGGGAAATTCTACTGAAACTACTGAAATAAATAACTACAAAACTATGTAACAACGAAATTAAATAACTACAGAACCAAGTGGCCAGTGTTACTTACAGTCCAAGCAATTCTGGGCATTGCTCAAGGACCCAACAGTGGCAGCTTGGCAGAGGTGGGGTTTGAACCCTGAAACTTCTGGTCCATAGTCCAGTACCTTAACCGCTAGGCTACCACGGTCCACATAATACATAACCAAATAACAGAATGTAGTAATTACAGAACTACAAAACTATGTAACTACAAAACATCATAATTTCAGAACCAAATACTTACAGAACTACGTAACTACATAACAAAAGAACGTTGTACTGAACTAATTAACTATGAAATAATGCAGATACAGAATTAAATAACTGCAAAACCGAATAATTATAATGTTTAGTTTTGAACTAACCACAGAACTAAATAACTACTTAACTTAGTACAGAACAAATTAACTACAACAGTACATAACTAGGAAATACTATAGAACTAACTACATAACTGCAAAACCAAATAGCTACAGAACTACATAACTACATAATGCATTACTGAACTGAAGTAACTATGAAACTATGTAACTACAAAACTATATAACCACAAAACTATATAACCACAAAACTGCATACCTACAGAACTGAACAACTAGAGTACTGAATAACTATAATACTAAGTCTTGAACTAATTAACTTCAAAACTACATAGCTACAGAACTAAAAAAAAACAGAAAACTGTGCAACTATGGAGTAATTAGAAAACTACATAACTAGAGAACATAGAACTACGAAATTATGTAACTACAGAACTAAAAACTTCAAAACTTCATAACTATAGAACTATGTAAGTACAAAACTATGCAATCAAAATAATATATTACAGGAACAAAAACAGAAACAAGAACAACGACATGAGTAAAAAAAAAACAGCAAGAACAAGAACAAAATTTAAAAAAAAATAAGAGCAAAAAAAAAAAAAACAGAACAAAATACAATGTTGTTCATCAAACATAAATCACAATATCATAAATCAAAAAAAGGCAGCATAACAAGAACAAGGATAATAGAATGGAGAATAACAAGAATTAGAAAACCCAAAGCAAAAGTAACATAAGTAAGAAAGAAGAGAATGAGAAGTTGATACATAAAAAACAAATAAAGAAAAAAAATAAATAAGTAATAAAAAAAATATATATATATATATATATATTTAATGTTTATTTCTGTGTAATCTCTAGTGTCTCAGCATCATCAGAATGGAAATGATTCACTTTTATTGGTTTAACCTTTTGTCGCAACCCTTCTGCACCCACACGCCCTCCCAAACACCCTCGCCCTCCCCACCCGAGCATCGTGCCCATTAGCCACAGGGGCTCTGTATGCATGATTTCCAGTGTAGCATGATTAGCATATTAACTCTTTTAAAAGTCAGATTTTAATTGGTAGCGAATTAAAGTTAATTGGTTTCTATGTTGATGATTGGAGATAATTAAGCGCGGTGTTCAGAATGTTGATATGCTGACATTTTGAAAATGGAGCAGCCCGACACTCTAAACCAACAACCTACTGGAGGATTTAATCAAGCCAAGGGACAGAAAGAGCAGATCTTCATCAGGACCTGCAGCAACGATCAATGACCCTTATCCACTACAGCAACCAATATGATTTTAAGAAAAAAATTTTATTTACAGTTTTATAGTTCTGTAGGTATGTAGTTTTGTAGTTATACAGTTTTAAAGTTGTTTTGTTTCATATTTATATAGTTTCATAGTTACTTAATTCAGTACTATGTTCTTTAGTTATGTAGTTCTGTAGCTATTTGGTTCTGCAGTTATATAGTTACTTAGTTCTGTAGTTACACAGTTTGTGGGTTTTAATTCTGTAGTTATGTAGTTTTGTAGTTAGTTAGTTCTGCAGTTACACAATTCTGTAGTTACTTAGTTCATCACTTCATTCTTTAGTTTCGTAGTTACATAGCTATGTAGATATTTGGTTCTGTAAGTATTTGTAGTTACATCGTTTTGTATTATAGTTATGTAGTTTTGTAGTTATTCACTTATGCATTTGTTTAATTCTATGGCTGCTTGTTTTGTATTTATATAGTTTTGTAGTTATTCTGTGGTTACATATTTCCCCAGTTATTTAGTTCTGCAGTTACATGGTTCTGTAGTTATGCAGTTCTGGAGTTATTTGGTTCCATAGTTATGTAGTTCCGTATTTACTTGGTTTTTTTGTCATTACTTGGTTCTGTAGTTGGTAATTCTGTAGCTACTTGGCCCAAGTTATGTAGTCACTTGGTTCCATAGTTATGAAGTTCTGTACTAAGATCTTTAGTTATGTAGATCTGTAGTTACGTAGGACTATAGTTACATATTTCTGTATTTACTTGGTTCTGTACTTAGTATTGTAGCTATTGTTTTTTGCTTGTTTAGCTCAGTATTTATTTAATTCCATCACCATTCTGTATTTATTCTAATACAGAACCTTAATGAACTTATTTTTGTTAAATAAAAATTAAATATAAAGTTAGAAAGCTATACATTTTAAGGAGTCATCAATTTTTTAAGTATAATTGTTTTTAGACTATTAGCTCTCTGATGTTTTAACAATATTTAAAAACAATAATTTTTCACATCTCACCATTTATTGTAACCTTTTAGTCCACAAAACTACACCTTATAGGATTGTATTTAATCATTATTCATGAACACAGGGTGCCCGGGTGGAAGCCCTGCAGGCCTGACCAGGAAAAAAATGTAAAGTTCGAGCCATTTTTTCTTGATTTTAAAGCTTGTGTAATCTGCATGAGCACAAGGGAAGCTAGGGTTTGTGGTTTAGCATTGTACAATTGTAGGAAATGTTCTTGAAAATGAAATACTACATTTAAACAAAATAATAAATACAAATAAAAGTGTTTGCACTGAGATACAATGTGCTTTTTTCAATGGAGCATTGTCTCAAAACAACTTTACAGTTTTAGATTATCTATAAGTCTATAGAAATAGTTACAAAAAAAATAACATAAAAATATTCATATTGGTATTATTTAGTCCATAAACAAACACTTCTGTAAAATTGTTTTTATTTGAAAAAGTGAGTCAAGAAAAAAACACTTTGTATAAATATTAGATTTGAGTTTAGAAGTGAGGTGATGTAACTTCTTTGCAAAGTTTTTTGGTCTTCTTGTTGCAGCACCATACGATTTGAGGCCGAGCATGGCGTGATGTGAATCAGGTTGAAATGGGACCCTGGAAGGCCACGTCCCTCGTTCACATTTGCTTCGTGCCAAAAAATCTCATTTTGGGCGAATTGTAAAGTGTCAGGTGTGAGAATTGAGCAGTCCTGCGGGCGCTGTGTCTCCTCTCACCTGTCCAAATCAATAACCGTGCCTGATTAGGACAGGAAAGAGCGATCCGGGTGCGCCGTCATCGCAACGGAAGCAAGTGGACGTTAATAGCCGTGCGGGGCGGATTTATTTTGAGCCTCTGCGCTAAAAGTAGACGTTGATGGTTGCGATAAATATGGGAGGTGAGATGATAATGGCGGGCGTTACCTTTAATAGTGCTCATTAAGACGGACTCTTCATTTGAGGTGAGAGTTATTATGATGTTCCTGCTCTTACACTCGGGGCTGGGATCAGTTCCTGTGAGATCATTAAACAGAAATGAACGTGGCGTCGAGCGTATGCTTATAACCTACATGTAATAGGGGAGCAGGCAGAAGGAAATCGTTCACACCAGCGTTAGATCTTTATCTTTTAATAAATCCTGTCATAAGTTTACTGGGAAAAATGGATAAAAATCTTCAGCCTCTTTGTGATTCGCAAACAAAATGCAAAGCTACTGGACAACACATATAAAACCCTAAGAGTTTATTTATTTTGCTTACCGTATTTTCCGGGCTATAAAGCGCACCGGGTTATAAGGCGCGATATCAGTGATCGACTGCTAACGGGTCTATGTTCATACATAAAGCGCACCGGGTTATAAGACGCATGAAATGAAACAAAACTCTTAAGTTCCGTCGGAAGCTCAGTTTGGTCTTTACCTGGCGCAGGGCGTCTTCTTGCTTCCTCCACTTCCGTACCACTGATTCGTTAATGTTGAATTCTCTCACAGCTGCTCTATGTCCATGTTGTACTGCGTGACTGATAGCGTTGTGTTTGAAATCCGCTTCGAAAATAAAAAATGAATGAATTGCACGTTACCCTAATGCTGAGCACGCACATTACCGTATTACTCAGCCTATGCTGCGCACTACGGTGGCCGTAAGCTTCGTAACTTACCAAAGGCCGTGCTAAAACATTTTGACAGATTTATGAGCGCCGTGTACTATCTACAATCGGTTCTAGGTCAGAAAGCACAACCAGAATTAATTCATACATTAGACGCACCACATTTAAAGGCGCACTGTCGATTTTTGAGAAAGTTAAAGGATTTTAAGTGCGCCTTATGGTCCAAAAAATACGGTAGGTAAGGAGATTCTCACATTTCTCTTTATGCCTTGTAAAGTTATTTGATCATAACACTGTTGCAAATCTGTTCACACATTGGGAAAACAAGATAAAATCAAATGATGTGTAATTATTCACAATAGTTTGTCTCCGTTTCAACATGCTCTATAAACTCCAAACACAAACCAAATAAAAAACTGATGCAACTCTTAACACAAGTTACGGTCTTTTCACACCAAGTTCAATTATGGACAATAAAAATACATGTCCAGTTTTAAAAAAGAGCACACGTCTATTAATGCCGTCCTTCACACCGAGTCTCAAACTGACGGACTGCGATGCTGCATATAATGTTTAATTGAAGCCTGTTCTAATTTCTGCATTCTTCAAATCAGGCTGACCAATCAGAGCTCGGTCGCCGGGCAGAACAGCTCATCGAAAGCTTATAGGACGAGCAACAGGCTGCCTCTAAAAACATGGATATTAAAGAAAAGATCTGGTGGAATAGAACTGAAAGGCTGGAGAATGATGGAGACAAAGCTCTCAGGGACTGGATGGGAGAGTTATTTATCTAAGTGTCTGTTCATGATCACAAAAACACAAACTATAAAAAGCTTCCTCCCATTAATTTTCTAGTCTTTGTTTGTATAAGTTCACGATGTGAAAAAGACATGGTGAAATCTTCAACTCATTAAGAGAAAGGAAACTAAAGAAAGCAAAGGCAGGGAGTTTTCAGAGGGTTTAGACAAAAACAGAGCACACTTGGTGTGAAGATCCCACTACGCTAAAAATCGCATCCTTTTTTTCTTGCATAAAAATCATACTTGGTGTGAAAAGACCTTTAGTCCTGGCTCTGAAGACGCAATTTCATTGCATGTAATGTTATTATGTTATAATCTTGTTTAATGTTATCAAACAAGATTATTAGATTTTAAAATAGATATCAATCAAGTTGCTATATCTGGCAGAAATGGGAGGCGATTGAATGGAGATGATTCAAAAGACATTTATTAAGTAAACATGTGGAAACAGGTGGAGCAAAACAGAAGGAAATGAGGCATGGCCACCAAACAGAAAGGCTGTCACTTAACCTCAGAAGAAAGAGATGATGGGAAATGAATCAAAAGAGACGAAAGAAATAACTAGAAAGAACGGGAGTTGGACTGAAAACTGGTCAACAGTCCGGAGTTAATGAATACACAGAGCAGAGTCGACGACGTGTGGCTGCAGAGCGGAGTCGACGAGTCGATGATTGAGAGCAGAGTCGACGAGTCGATGATTGAGAGCAGAGTCGACGAGTCGATGCTTGAGAGCAGAGTCGACGAGTCGATCTTGAGAGCAGAGTCGACGAGTCGATGCTTGAGAGCAGAGTCGACGAGTCGATTTCTTGAGAGCAGAGTCGACGAGTCGATGCTTGAGAGCAGAGTCGACGAGTCGATGCTTGAGAGCAGAGTCGACGAGTCGATGCTTGAGAGCAGAGTCGGCGAGGCGATGCTTGAGAGCGAGGGGAGTCGACGGGAGTCGATGATTGAGAGCAGAGTCGACGAGTCGATGATTGAGAGCAGAGTCGACGAGTCGATGCTTGAGAGCAGAGTCGACGAGTCGATTCTTGAGAGCAGAGTCGACGAGTCGATGCTTGAGAGCAGAGTCGACGAGTCGATGCTTGAGAGCAGAGTCGACGAGTCGATGCTTGAGAGCAGAGTCGACGAGTCGATGCTTGAGAGCAGAGTCGGCGAGGCGATGCTTGAGAGCAGAGTCGACGAGGCGATGCTTGAGAGCAGAGTCGACGAGTCGATGCTTGAGAGCAGAGTCGACGAGTCGATGCTTGAGAGCAGAGCCGTGGACGGGATGCTTGAGAGCAGGGTCGACGACGGGATGGGTCTCCGTGGAGGAGGCAGTCTCTGAAAGGATCTCCATGGAGGAGACAGTCTCTGAAAGGGTCTCTATGGAAGAGTCTTTCTCTGGAAGGGTCTCTGTGGAACACACGGCCTCTGGAAAGGCCTCTGTCGAGGATGCGACCTTAGGGAAGGCCTCTGTCAAGGATGCGGCCTTAGGGAAGGCCTCTGTCGAGGATGCGGCCTTAGGGAAGGCCTCTGTCGAATGCACGGCCTTTAGAAAGGCCTCTGATGACCTGGATGCAGCCACTGGAACTGCTGACGCCCTGGAGGCAGCCACTGGAACTGCTGACGCCTTGGAGGCAGCCACTGGAACTGCTGACGCCCTGGATGCAGCCACTGGAACTGTTGATGCCCTGGATGCAGCCACTGGAACTGTTGACGCCCTGGATGCAGCCACTGGAACTGCTGACGCCCTGGATGCAGCCACTGGAACTGCTGACGCCCTGGAGGCAGCCACTGGACCTAGTGATGCCCTGGAGGCAGCCACTGGAACTGCTGACGCCCTGGATGCAGCCACTGGACCTGTTGACGCCCTGGATGCAGCCACTGGAACTGTTGACGCCCTGGATGCAGCCACTGGAACTGCTGACGCCCTGGATGCAGCCACTGGAACTGCTGATGCCCTGGATGCAGCCACTGGAACTGCTGACGCCCTGGATGCAGCCACTGGAACTGTTGACACCCTGGACACAGTCACTGGTACAACCGTCCGAGACGCGGGAGTGGGCACGAGCGGGAGTGACGCGACTGTCCGTTTTCCCAATGTCCGTGGTGCAGGAGTGGGCACGACCAGGGCTGACGTGACTGTCCGTGTTGCAAAGGTCCGCGGTGCAGGAGTGGGCACGACCGGGGGTGACTCGATTGTCCATTTCGCAAAAGCCCGTGGTGCAGGAATGGGCCGCAAAACGGGTGTGAAACAAAACCGAAAACAGGTAGGAAACAGAAACCACGTAGGGGGCGCAAAACGGGTGGAAATAAACCAAAACACGGAAATGAATGAAAGGAACGATACCTGATACTAAGCAGGGCGTGTAGGGACGCGATGAGCGGTGAGATGCGTAGGGACGCGATTGGCAGCGGAAAACCACATCAAGGTGAGACGCGTAGGGACGCGATCGACAGTAACCACGAACATAGTCAATAACCCGCGACCAGTCTCTCTCGCGGGCGCGCTTTTATAAGAAGCCTCACAGCTGAGCGCAATCAGCACGATCGCCGTGGGGCTTCCTGATTGGTCAGTGCACGGCACGCGCTGTCGTGGCGCGTGACAATTACAAAGCGACTTTAGATTCTATTTTTTTTTCTCCGAGAGACAAAGCCATTTTTATTAACATTCCGGCGCTAATTAATTCACAATAGACAGACGTAATGTGTAATATAATGGCATGGCCTTTCGACTGATTAAGCAGGATTAAATTAAAAAGCTAATTACAAAGACTACATTCCTACACACCATTCTATTACATTTCTAATTGTTTTGCAGATGCACATCTCCATATGTGCAGGTGTGTGTGTGTGTGTGTGTGAGTGTGTGTGTGTGTGTGTTATTTCCAAACACCTGCAAAACAGAGCAGGTTTTTTTAGACACACAGACTGGTGTGTCTTAAAAAAGAAATAAAGGTGAACAGTGAAAATGCTGACCTTGGAGCTTCGTGTAGACAAACACAACCAAATGTCATTGTTCATTATTCATCTAAAGACAAAACATGTCAAGTCGAGACACATAAAGACTTTTGACAGTAAAGAAAAGAGAAAAGAAAGAAAGAGAAAATCAGCCATCACTTCTTGTTTGTCTCATTTGTTGCCTGGACAGTCAGAAGTTTCTTCATTTATTTATAATGTATGTATGTGTTTATTATCTATCTATTCATTCTTTTTTAGACTATGAGCTTGAGGATTTCTGATTACCTGGTGGGCGTGCATTAGAGCAGAGTAGTTCCAAGTCCAACAAGTGATTCAAATTCAGATGATGTAGTAAATAAGGGTTTAAAATGATTAAATAATGCATAGCAAACAAAAAAAGACTGCATTTTACACACAATGATATGTATGATATCACAATATCATATATCAGTAATACTACCAACACTATTCCTGTGTAGTAGCAATGTAATTACACAGTTATTACTACATAATTACAAAACACAACCTTACACTGCCTCAACATTGTTAGAGGACAGGCCAGTTCAGTACCCGTACCCTTTTCCTCTACAGTCATGCCTTTGTAATGTGTGCAGCATGTGGTTTTGCATTGTCTTCTTGAAAAATACGCAAAAAGATGTTGTACTGAAGGCAGCTCATGTTGCTCTAAAATCTCAGGGTACTTTTCTGCATTAATGCTGCATCACAGAAGTGGAAATGGCCTTTACCAAGGGCCCTGACCCAACACCATAGCATGACAGAGCCTGGCTTTTGGACTTGTTCCTCATAACAGTCTGGATGCTCCTTTTCGTCTTTGGTCCATAAAAAGATCAGTGAAACTGATGGGTCTGAGTACAATCCCCGTCTCCACTGTATGATGGTCCATCCCAGATGCCTCCGAGCCCAGAGAAGCCGATGCCCCTCTGGACATGGTTATAACCTAAGGTTTATTTTTAGCACAGTAACATTTTAAGTGGTATTTGTGAATGTAACTCTGTAATGTAGAGCTTGAGCGTCTTCAGTGTACCTTCAGATTCCTTGAATGGTTTCATGATATTACACCCTGTACAGGGAGAAATATGGAAATCCCTTCTAGTCTTTCTTTGAGGAACATCGCTTTTAAACATTTCAATAATTTTCTTACACATTTGTTGATAAACTGGAGATTCTTTGATCATCTTTACTTCTCAAAGACTCAGCGTTTCATGGATGCTGCTTTTGTACCAAATCATGATTAAAGTCCACAATAGACCCCTATAACCCACAATATTACCCCTTGATTTTCTTTGGTCTTCATGAGTGTTTTAGGTCGTTATGCTGCTACAGTTTGAATAATTCTTCATAGAGATCCAAACAGACATTTTCCCTGGAGTTCTCCCTGGCCTCCTTAAACATCCGGTTCTGGGCCAGCTAATCCTGGTCAGGGTAGCAGGGGAGGGTCTGGACCCTAACTTGGTATTCTCTGTGTGCAGACAGTGCTACTCTCTGGACTGGGTGCCAATCTACCCTTGTGCTTCACACAGATGAAGCAGGATTTGGTGCAGCAGAGGGAAATTCAGATCCTTACAGTCTTTTCTCCACTGGGAACCGTTGCCGCTAATTAATAATCCGCTGATGTGGCTGACACCCAATACGATTATGAGAAAAGTCGTTAAAAACTGCGTCTCATCTACAGCTGAAACCAAAGAGCCCTAAAAGTCCAGCGGGACCCATCCAGCGCACTGAAAGTGTTTTGTTGGAGAGATTTAATTGCACCATCTACACTGATGATCCTCTGAGTATTACAACACAATGACTCTGTTCTGACATGAAATTAAAAGAGACGGCTTTCTTTTTTTTTTCTTTTCTCTGAGCTCATATAAATCCCTAAAAGAATAATATCATCGAGCTTTAACTCCAGCTGTACATCATGGAAAATACTTTAGGATTTCTTAGAGATGAAGGGAATAATGCTGATTATCCTTTTACAGTGGTGCTTGAAAGTTTGTGAACCCTTTACAATTTTCTATATTTCTGTATAAAAAAGGCGATTTCCATATTTCAATCCTAACTTTTTCTGATTTGTCTTCTTGAAAAATACACGGACGTCCCTGGTAAAGATGTCATCTGGAAGGCAGCATATGTTGCTCTAAAATCTGTTTTTTTAATTCATTACTAACCCTAAAATGTCTTTGTCTCAATTTTTTTGGAATGTTTTTTGGAAGCCCTGAAATGCAGGAATGGATGTTTATTAACAAATGAAATGAAGTGGACCAGAAAAAATACACGAAATATCCCAGGTTCATAATGTCTGCAATGAAATAAAAGTAAAAACAAATGTAAGGAACACTGCATATATTTTTATAAGTTGCATTTTTCATATCACCCCAACTTTTTCTGATTTTGTCGTCGGTCTCCTGGCAGATTTTTAATGTCATGTGTTTAGGTGGAACGCTAGCTTGATTTGGGAGCACAAATCAAGAAAATGAATCAACGATGCATAAAATGAACTGGCCAAGTAATTTTATCAGTGATAGCACACTAGACCTTTGACTTGCCATCTCAATTAACCCTTGTCCTTCTTGTCTCATCATCAGTTTTACGGGGTTTATGGTAGCAAATCTGGAAACCCTGATGTATAGACGTTATTAGACAGGTATAACAGAGAGAGACAAGAAGCAAGTCCAAATAAGAAAATACACTTTAGAAACAAGTCCCCAAAACTGCAACCCACAATTATTAATATTGGTAACAAAAATAAGTCTGGGTTAGGAAAAATAAGTTACCTGTATTAATGGCACCTGTTTGACCTCGCTATCTGTATAAAAGACACCTGTCCACAGCCTCAAACAGTCAGACTCCAAACTCAACCATGGTCAAGACCAAAGAACTGTCGAAGGACACCAGGAAGAACATTGTAGACCTGCAGCAGGCGGGGAAGAGTGAATCTACAATAGGCAAGCAGGTTGGTGTGAATAAATCAGCTGTGGGAGCAATTGTAAGAAAAATGGAAGACATACAAGACCATTGATAATCTTCCTTCGATCTGGGGCTCCACGCAAGATCTCATCCCATGGGGTCAAAATGATCATGAGAACGGTGAGCAAACATCCAGAACTACACGGAGGGACCTGATGAATGACCTGCAGAGGACTGGGGACCACGTAACAAAGGCTACCGGCAGTAACAACACTACGCCGAGAGGGACTCAGATCCCTGCAGTGCCAGGCGTGCCCCCCTGCTTAAGCCAGTACATGTCCAGGCCCGTCTGAAGTTTGCCAGAGAGCATATGGATGATCCAGAAGAGGACTGGGGAGAATATCATGTGGTCAGATGAAACCAAAATAGAACTTTTTGGTAAAAACTCAACTCGTCGTGTTTGCAGGAAGAATAATTCTGAATTGCTTTGGGGCTGTTTTTCTGCAGAGGGGGCAGGACGACTGATCCGTGTTAAGAGAAGAATGAACGGGGCCATGTATCGTGAGATTTTAAGCCAAAACCTCCTTCCATCAGTGAGAGCATTGAAGATGGAACGTGGCTGGGTCTTCCAGCATGACAATGATCCCAAACACACCGCTCAGGCATTGAAGGAGTGGCTCCATAAAAAGCATTTCAAGGTCCTGGAGTGGCCTAGCCAGTCTCCAGACCTCAGCCCCATAGAACATTTGTGGAGGGAGTTGAAAGTTCATGTGGCCCCAAAACATCACTGCTCTAGAGGAGATCAGCATGGAGGAATGGGCCAAAATACCAGCTACAGTGTGTGCCAACCTGGTAAAAACTTACAGAAAACATTTGAAATCTGTCATCGCCAACAAAGGTTATGTTACAAAGTATTGAGTTGAACCAAATTTATTGACCAAATACTTATTTTCCACCATAATTTACAATTAAATTCTTTAAAAATCCTACAATGTGATTTCCTGGATTTTTTCCTCATTTTGTCTCTCATAGTTGAAGTGTAGCTATGATGCAAATTATAGACCTCTCTCATCTTTCTAAGTAGGAGAACTTGCATAATCAGTGACTGACTAAATACCTTTTATCCCCACTTTTCTTTCTGTTATAATTAAGATGTAAATGTTGTTTATGGTTAGTGTGTGAGTGAGAATATGAATATCTGCTCTATTTAAATTATTCTGACTCTCGTCAAACTAAAGCATGAACAGGTTATGGGTGTGTTGTACAATCCGAAATGTGGTTTGAGCTTCATAACAGCAGATTGAGGATAAATATTCCCGTCGTGCTTCACTGTCAATCAGCATCAAGCAAAACACAACCGACGCCTTCAGCAGTTCAGAAATCTCGCACAAACCTGACACGGGTTGTTATTCTGTAGAATATAAAAATTCCCTAAAGTCCCGGTTATCTATTTCTAATATTTCTGCTTTTGACATGAATGATCTCCCTCCCTACAAACATCACCTGAGTCCCATCCTGTCCCCGAATAAGAAGCGTAAAAATAAAGTGGCAAGGATTTAATAACAGTAGAAATATCTTATTATTCTCATCCGGTTTTCATCAATTAATACAGCCCAAACCGCTTAACGTACAAACACCGTACAAACTGAGTTTTGAGTGGCTCGGCTGTGAGAGGTGTGTATGTATTTTCAAGTTGATCAGATTTGTAGTTTTTAATACATTTACAATAAAAAATTACTAAAATGTCCCATAGGAATCAATGGAGATGTGTTCATAGATTCAGTTTCCTTAAAAGTTTTCCCAAAAGTTCACACACACACACACACACACACACACACACACACACACACACACACACACACACACACACACACAGTGATAGTGTGACAGTGTGTTCCAGCCAGGTTGGGTGTCACACAGACACAACTGGTTGGGTGTTAAATCTGTAGATGCCATTAAAATCACCCCTTTAATCAGCTGGCACTATCTGGCTTTTCTTATATCTTTCTCCTTCACAGACGTGCAGTGACTTTTCTCTGTGACAGATTGGCACACCATTCAAGGAAGCTCCAACAAATCTCGGGGTGGGCATGTGCCTTGACATAAGATTAAGTCCACAAATATGGGTGCACACACTGGGCATTTCAATTTTAAACATCGACAGGTAAGTACAGTCTTAAGAAGAGCTGCAACAGTGTTTTATCAGTGTCAGGCCGTCGTGCCTGTTCGTTCTGAGACTCTCACAGGTAGCGAGAGGACAACAGGAAGCCAAGAGGAGCATTAAAAGAGAAAAATAAAGCTGTATATGACACAATAATGCACGGTGTGTCCGCGTCCTCACACGGCTGACTCTCGGCGGAGTCCGACACCCTGAAAGCCAATTCATTTTCCTGAGCCACTGTTGATGAAAAATCACCAGCAGCTCCTTGGCGACAGAGGAGTGGCCGAGGGAAAAAGGGACGCGATTAATCTCTGTAAAGTGAGATCTGCTCCTTTCATTAATCTCTGATTGTAAATGAATAGTGTAATTGAGGCAGGGATGGAGCGAGCATGGGACGGTGGGACGAGGCGGGGGTACCACTCCCGAGAGCAACAGCTGATTGAACGTTACACAAGGATGGGGAGAATTTAGGCCTCATTATGGCCTGCATCATTCTCAACTCCGCTAAATCAACACTGACACCTGCTTTGTGTTTCTCACAAACACGCTGTATACACTGAGGGGGGCAAAACTTTGTGTGGTACCTATTGCAGAATGTTCCAGTGCTGCTATAAATCATACATGACCATAGGTCCTGATAATAATTACAAAACACTTTGTAAGAGTCAGACAGCACCCATTTGTTTACAGTCCTCAACCCAAGATATTTCAAAATCAAGCAAAGATGGGCAGAGGATCACCAGTTTATCAACATGTGTAAGAAAATGATTGAAGTGTTTGGATTGGGATTTCCATATTTCTAACTCTACAGTGCATAACATCACTGTAAAGGGTTCAAGTAATCTGGAGGAATTTCCTGAAAAGCCTAAACTGAAGAGGGGTGATCTCCGCTCCCTCAGACAGCACTGCATCAAGAACTGTCATTCATCAATAGCTGAACCACATGGATCAGGGATTACTTTATCAAACCTTTATCAAGCTCTACAATACAGAGTTACATTGACAAATACCACTTAAAACATTACTGTGCTAAAAAGAAGCCTTATGTTATAACCATAACCATGACCATGACCTTCTCTGGGCTCGGAGGCATCTGGGATCACACAGTGGAAAAGGACCATCTGGTCAGGTCAGGGCCCTTGGTAAAGGCTATTTCCATGTCTGTGATGCAGCATCAATGCAGAAAAGTACACTGAGATTTTAGAGCAACATAAGCTACCTTCAAGACGACATCTTTTTCAAGGACATCCAGCATTTTTTAAGAAGACGATGCAAAACCACATGCTGCACACATTATAAAGACATTGCTGTGGAAGAAGAGGGTACGGGTACTGGACTGGGCCGTCTGCAGTCCTGAACTGGTCCAAATAGACAATAGGTGGATAATTTAGAAACGAAAAATGTGACGACAACACTGGTACTGTTCCACACCTGTTAAAACGTTTTTTTAAGTGTTGAGAGAAGGAACAAAAACATTCCAAAGTGGTAAATGCTTTACTGTTAACTTTTCTGATTTGAGGTTGTACATGAAGTATGGGAAGCTGAATCCAATACGTCTTGTAAATAAATACTGTATAAAGCTTGCTTTCATGGCTTTTCCATAACATATTACACTTTAATGTCTTGAGGCTCCACATCTTGCTGTCTGATCATCAAACCATCATCCACTATAAATAAATGAACCACACCTTCAGGCAATATGGTAAATGTTACAGCTCTCATATGCTGCTGCGGTTAATGACTAATAACATTAGACAGCCAGTTGACCTTTTACTGTTCCATTCTCAGGCTTGCCTCGATGCATTTGGGACTTTCAGATCAGGTGTATGGTAATGGGTGTCGTTCTGAGAGGGGGCACTGGTGCTTGGACGTTTGTGAACCCTTTAGAGTTCTAAATGTAGATGAAAAAAACACAAATTTAAAAAATATTATTTATTTATTCACTCAGGGAAATGATCCAATATTACATATCTGTGAAAAGTATGTGAACCTCTAAGATTAGCAGTTAATCTGAAGGTGAAATTCCCAGTATGGACGTCATGGAGTCTCATTTCTGGCCGTTACTACTTCACTCTCTGATTCTATTCCAGTTTTGACCAGCTTCCTATTGATTTACCCTTTAGCTTTGCCTATTCTGCTTCATCACTTCTTTTGTGTACTGAACATTGGACTGCCACTTGCTCATCCCTTTCCTGGTGTGTGTATTGAGTTGTTTAAAAAACCTGCTGATCATCGACCTCTTGCATTCTTCTCTTCTCTCTGGGCATGAGAGCATAGATGGAAGAGAGAGCAGGACATATTTTACAATAACAGTTATATATTAGAGTTTTATAAAATAGATTGAATTAAAAAAGTTGGGAGGGTAGAGCAGTTACCACTTTGTAATGTTGCCATTCCTTCTCACAACACATAAAGATGTTTTGGCACCGAGGAGACCAAGTTTCAGGTCTTCTTTTGTTCCATTTGTCCTGCAAATACATCTTAAGGTGTGTAACAGTACACGGTTATCGCCATCACATTTCCCATTTCAAAATTCTCCACACGATCTATATTAGGCACAGGTCAGTACTGCAAACTATGATGCCACTCCTGGACATGGTTAACATAAGGCTTGTTTTAGTACAGCAATGTTTTGAGTGGTATTTGTGAATGTAACTCTGTATTTGTATGTAACTCTGCTTGATGAAGGTTTGATAAAGTAATCCCTTGCCCATGTGGTTCTATCAGCTATTGATGAATGATAGTCCTTGATGCAGTGCTGTCTGAGGGAGTGGAGATCACCCCTCTCTAGTTAAGGCTTGTGTCCTTATCCGAAATCCCTCCAGATTCCTTGAATCATTTAATGATATTATGCACTTTACAGGGAGACATATGGAAATCCCCTTCCAATCTTTCTTTAAGGAACATTGTTTTTAAGCATTCCATAAATTTTCTTACACATTTGTTGATAAACTGGAGTTCCTCTGATCATCTTTACTCCGCAAAGACTCAGTTGCCCTCGTCACAACTTTTTTTGGAACGTGCTACAGGCCTGAAATGCAGGAATGGATGTTTATTAACAAATTAAATGAAGTTAACCAGAAAAAAAAAAACTGGAATGCTTTCTTTATAATTATTATTGTTGGTGCCACCCTTCTGCAGCTCCTCATCACTTCATTACCATATGTGATGACTCATCCCTTTTAATCCCATTAAAGTATTACAGTTGTAAGAATCTGGCCACTTTCTGGTTTCAGACATTTGAGAACTCGCACCATAAAACACACGTTATGATTCACACTTGGAGTTTGAGGCTCAGCGTTTTCGTCCCAGCGCAGCGAGCAGTGACTCACAGTCATGCTGCTTCTGCACTTCAAAACCAGCGAGTGGGATTGAGCTCGTCATCGAGCTCGCTCTGCTTTTTCGCTGCGCCGCACCATTTTGGGAACGCGATTATTCATATCACCTGGAGAGCTTTGGTTCTGCCAGTCCTGCTTTCGTGCCAGGCAGTTATTTTTTCTCTCCTTCACACCTTCTCTGGACAACAGATACATTTTTAGCATGGCACCTAATCAATCCTGGCGTCTTCGAAATGGTGAAGGCAATAAAACAAATCGAGTCAGATAGCCCGACACGTCTCAATATCACCGCCTTCCGAGTGGAGGTGTTACAGAGCGACTCTTTCAGTGAAATAGAGGAGCTGACTCGTTTTATTACTCTCACACTAAGGCAGGCACAAAACCTCGTCAGCTGTGAGTCATAAAAAGAAAGCCGCCGTCACAAAGCATCATGCCGCATGCTGCATTTCCTATTTTTCATTTCTAAGCCACAGTCGTTTTCAAATAAGCTTCCATGCATGGCAGGAGACCCAGTCAGGACTATTTACTTCTCATTTTTATGGACAGTTTATGGACCAATCTGGAACTTTGGGTTGTTGATATTTAGTGGAGATCATTCTTTCCTCTCTCAGCACAATATTTCCACAGACCACCACCTTGCTTAAGAGTTGGCAAGAAGTTATTTTTTTTGACAAACGAACCTGGATCCCTGGTGATTGTCGTTCAATGGTTGTTTGATCCAGGTGTTGGGATCACAGGTAAGGTTTTTATGACTTTCCATGGTGATTATGATGATTATGTCAGACGGACCCTTTTACTTTTACTGCTTTATCACGAAACCATTCTGCAACTGCTTGGCAGTGATATTAGGGTTTGACTTCATTCTTCCGTATAGGTTTTTGGTCATCCAGATCTTGAACAGGATCTCCGTGTAGTTGGGAACTCACAACAGAGGCTGTTCAAGTGGAGTTCAAATCTCTGAATGAATATTAGATTTAATAGCTCAAATTCATTGTTATCTGGTAAGACTGATTCAAATTGTAGACAGACGGCCCACAAACAAAGGATTTTGGACAGAGTGGTTGTAATCGACGTGTAAACAAAGTGACGGGTGACGGGTTCGTCTTGATCTGATCCGAAAGACGCCTGGCATGTCGAATCACAGCCTCCAGATTGAGTGAGCAGATTTTGGGCAGAGGAGGGTACGATGGAAGCTCTGACACACACCCACGCGCCTGAACCGGCCGGGCAGCTGATCGCCGAGGGGCGCGTCACACTGATGCCATGTGACAGGTGTAAAGCGCTGCTAAACTGATCATCGGGGAAGCCATGCTCGGATAATTATTGACGGTTAAATAGATCGAGAGGCAATGACGGCCTCAGTCTCACACTGACTGATCACAGGCTGGAGGTGGCTTATGGGAAACACTCAGCGACGTGAGGGGAACATGGAGATGTCACCACAGAGCCGGTCCAATCTGCTCCGTGAGAAGTGGCTCATAAGAAAGTCTGAATGGAAATGAATACTTATATTATTCATAGACTAATTCATATAATTTACAGTGGTGCTTGAAAGTTTGTGAACCCTTTAGAAGTTTCTCTGTTTCTGCATAAATATGAAATTATTGTTATTTTCAGAAATGGGCTTCCATATTTAAGAGAATACCCTTTGCTTTTTATTTTGGTTTGCACCATGTGACAGCATCAGTATTTATTTACTTCTTTCATGAGAGCTTTGGCACCTTTTATATTTAGCAATGGCTCCATCTGCTTCTTGTGAGTGACAGCCGTCAAATCCTTTTACACTCCTCTGAAAGAGAAAAATGCAGTCGCTCTCAAACAGGAAATCTTGAAACGGAAATGTAATAAGTCGATATATGTAGACAATCGCAGTGCCTTCAAATCCTGAGATCCGAAATGTTTATTTACAGTAAGACAGCTCAGTAAAGACTTATATTTAATTATAAATGCAGAGGAAATAGGCAGGAATGCCGTTTTAATGTGTTTTTTTTTTATTTTAGGGATTATAGCGACAATGTCACTGGGCATCAGTGGATTAGGAGAGCTTTGACTTCACCCCAATAATAAATAAAAGTCTAAAAAAAGTCAAGGAAAGTCGGTTTTTAAGGCCAGTGCTGCATTTTGTCGAATGACAGAAGTTATTAAGGTCTCTAACATGAAGTTCTGTCATTCACACACCTTTTCTTTAACATTTTAACAAGGCTGCAGTTCTGATTGATGCTTCAAAGTGTCATCTTTTAAGGCATTACATTGTTTTTATTAGTTTAACCACACCTCTGTACACGGCAGAGTTTCTACTGCTTTAAGACAGGTAGAACACTGATACTGATATCACTAAAGGTTTCTCAGCCCAGAATTTAGATTTGTACATTTATTTTACAATCTTATATTATAAAACTATATTTTCACATAGAGAGAGAGAGAGAGAGCTGCACCTACTAACTACCAAGGTCTTAAAAATTTTATAAGTTATATTAGGAAAACTAATGTTAACACCAGTCCTCTTTTTATAATAAACTTTGAGTTTTTTTTCTACAATCTCACTAAAAAGTTTTGGTTGCTTTATGTTGCAGGTTTTTGGGGACTGTTTCTAAAGTGTAATTCCTTATTTGTGCTCCCTTTCTCCAACATTTCTACAAGTTGGTTTTGTTCAACCTCTAAAATTTAAAGGCAAAAATAAAATATGATTAATATTTTATTAAATAATCAGGTGGTCACTATCTCACATCACACTAAGTCACTTGTTTTTTTTTTTTTTTGTTTTTTTTTAGCCAATTTGCTTCTTTTGGGCTTGTTTCCATAGACATGGTTGCTTGTTTCTCTTGTGGGATCTGGCAACCCTGTTGTTATATGGTTGAGCACAAAAAAGAGCTAGGACAATAGAACAAAGGAAATGCCAAATTGCCATCCAGAAAACTGAATTAATATTTAAAGTTTCACTTTACCTTAGTTTTCAGTTTAATTTCCTCTCATTTAAACTAAAATCTTGAATCTAACTTTAATCTTGACTTTGTCTTGACTTACAAACTTAATAGTTTTTGTTTATAACATTTTCCAGCTTGCTTTAATAACAAACTTAAACGTTCCTTAAAGTTCTCATATCCAGTTCTCTCTCCTAGATCGCTCCCCGACTCGTGTCTCAGAGGTCTCACTCTTTATCAAACTGGCATCATACTCTCTTTTCAACCCTCCTTATTTTCCTTTTAGATTTCTCCTCATCAGTTTTCTTCCTTTCTTGAAACTCACATGTCTAAATACCTTCTCATCTCTGACACAACAGCAGCACAGCGATGGACGCCACCATTTAACATGTTTAAATATCTTGCTGTGATGCTGCTGCTCATCAGCGCTGACTGCCAATTAGCACATCCTATGGAACATAATCCCTATAGCAGTAGTGCCAGCTTGAGGTGCCATCTGAGGGCAAACAGGCGACAGAGTGGGCCTGTTACGAAGCATCTCTAAAATGATCTAATGGAGTTTGATAATATCATTTATTTAAAAGCTTTCTGGGAAAAATGCTAATCGGTGGGCAGGTCTGCAAAGCAAAACTCTCAGATCAGTGCCCAGTGAAACCCAGGTTAGGCTCCAGACTCTACACTGCAACCCTGACCAGGATAAAACAATATCGATCTACATAAAATTTTATTGATGTATGAATTTGTTTTGCATTATTTTTTTTCTGGCAAATGCAACTGTGTTTTTAAATTTTGGCCATGATACTTAAGCGAGAAAAAATCTAAACTATAAAGAAATTTCACCAGAGATTCCTCAAATGGCTGTGTAAGAGGCACACTGTGTGGATTTAATTTCTCCAAATTATTTTTATTTTCGTACACTCACAGGAGAAAATGTGTAAACTTTCTAAAACAGCGCTTGGACATTACCCAGATTCAGAGAACTGGAATAATCCCCTCTAACGGGCTCTTGTCACGCATCAGCGTATCAAATTAAGAGCGAGGCGTGTGTTGTAAAAAAATCTTCAGCCGGCGCTTAGAGTTCTTATTCTCAAAATAAACTAAGAGCTTCTTCAGCACTAAAACCAGAAGCTCAGTCACAGATGAGGTGAGAAGATGAGAGGAATGACTGTGAGGGTTAAGACATCTGCTCTTAATTATAATTAAATGTTATTTATTTCATCTTATTTCATTTAAGCACACACACATGGCTTAATTAGCTATAACTAATTTGTCTGCAGTTAATATATACATACACTCATTGACAAAAATAGAAAACTCACCAAGAAGGAGTTGTTGGAATCGGATGAAACTTTATATGTATGAATGTAATGATGATCTATGTGAGTGAGTACAATATTAGAAAGAAAGTATAAGTTTATTGGGGAAAACTGTACAATTGAAAGGAGGCCCTAGTTACCCTGTTAGACCGCGTTTAGCCTGGATACAAGATGAGATACGGTTGGCATAAAGGCATACAGGTTCCGTATGGTATCCTGTGGCACACTTACCCACAGATGTTACAGCTGGTCCTGTAGATCCTGCACACTCGTAGCTGGTCCCATAAATGCTCGACTGGTGATAAATCTGGCAACTGGACATTACCGGACATTCCTGTGAAACCCTTTCTGTAAGTGGCTGAGTAATATCCTGATGAAAAATGCCATTTGAAAACCCTGCTATGAAAGGCAACACATGTAGTCGCTGAGTTGTTAGTGTCCCTCGTATCGCTACTAGGGGTGACCACTGTCATATGTGATGGCTCCGCAGATCATCACAACAGCAGTTGGGGTAGTGTGTCTCTCCAAAGCAAAGGCAGGATTGAAGCGTCCTCCAAGAGGCCTCCATACTCGAACACGACCATCATCGGATCCCAAACAGAACCTGGATTCATTTCTTATTACCAAACGGTTCCAGTCCGTATCAGTCCAGGTGTCTCGTTCATGATGCCCCTACAAACAAAGGTGATGGTGGCTGTCTGTCAGGGAAGGACACATATTGGATAACCAAACTGTAGGAGCTGCTCGTGCTTGTCAGTGGATCAAATGATCCTCCCTACTGGGGGTCTGTCTTGGCTGTCCGCAGTCTGTTCACCGTGTCTGTGTGCCCCCATAAAACCACTGTTCCCAAAACCTCCTAACAGCTAGGCCAGAAAGGTCCAGATGGAGGCAATTATCAAAACAACCACAAATGATGATCCCCCTCTGAAAGTCTGTCAACTGGGCAAAATGTCTTTGAGTGTAGAGTCGTACGATCTCTCACCAAGAGGTACACTAACCAAAAGTAACTAACCAAAAGAGCAGCGCTATAGGGGAAGAACTTGTTTGCCCGCACTGTCAGACGACACCTGTAATCATTCACATATCTGCCTGAGACAGAACTGTATGCTTTTGCATGGGTTTGCAGCAATCCCACATTCTATCCGGGTGCCAGGGGAACCAGGGGATGAGTCCCCGTTCAGCCTACCCACCCTCAGAAACAGACAACTATGTCCAATTGTAGGCCATAGAACCTGGGTCATAGTGGTGATGGGCCTTTATTCTGCAGTGCCACTTAGTTAGATGCCAATCGGCCAGCAAGAACAACCCCTGCTGACTTAGTGATAGACTGGCATTGCATGGCCATGGTTATAGCTGCCCCAGGCTGTTTACACTAGGAGAAAATGCATACGTATGATTTTGTTACGAACGCTCTATTAACCGTGTACTATTGTTTTTCACACCCTACATGGTAATTTACACGAGTCCCCTGGCTGTGCATCCACTCGTTTGTTAATGGCACACATTTAGGGCGTCAATCGATCTTCTCCTGGCACTAATTAATAGTGCACGCGTTAAAACATTTGCATTATGCGCTAAGTTAACACGCTATGCTAACGCGCAGGTGATTTGTCCTGCTGCTCGCCTTGATCATCATTTACTCTGCCAGCTTTTCGCTGACTCTCTTCAAGGACATTGGCGCGTGTAATTAACGAGCGTTACGACCGAAGCACAATTATCAACATGCCTTAAGGATAAAAGTGTCGTATCGATACATCTCGGCGAGTCCCCTCGACCCGGCGCACAAACACCCGCTGTAAATCTTCAGCATGAACTTCATCACCGTGACCTGCGTCAGGACACAATTAATGATTCTCACCAGCTCAGCTATGGTTGATATATAGGACACAGCCAAAAGTATGTGAACACCAGATTCATCAGCATTAATATGGGCATGCTTCTATAAAATCCGCATCTTTTGGTTCTGCTTTTCAACTCGCTTGAAAAGACAATTCAGCTTGGAACAAGAACAGGAAGAAGGACAGCAACCAGATGGATGAAACAATTAAAGAAATCATAAACAAACCATTAAGAACCCTGAAGAGACAAACAGAAGACAGAACATTCTGGAGAGCTTTAATCCATATGGTCATCAGGAGTTGTAATCAGCTTGACAGCACTTAGTAACAATAAATAATATCAATACTATAAACAATTACTACATCTCAAACACACCTGTATTACAGTCATGTCAAGCCCCGCACGCCTCCTTAGTGCATCAGAGAGAGGGAGCGACGCTGGATCTCCAGGGCCTTGGAAGACCAAAATAGAGAAGCACACAGCCCGAAACAATATCAACAGTAAACACGGAACTCCACATAAAGCTAATGAAGCAGCGCGAGCAGCTTGCAGGGCGTAGCACATCACTTCAAAGCTCGCAACAAACTGTTTCCTGAAGGTGAAACAGAATAAAGTGGATCTGCTGGCATCAAACAAACAACACATGTTTGGAAAACATTAAAATGAGAATCTGCTGGGCTGGATCTGGGCTGGGCTGGATCTGCCTCATAGGAAACAATGAAGGATGACGGCTTTCTGCTATAATAATAATAATAATAACAATATGGCAATCACAATAATATTAATAATGCCAATAATAATATCAATAACAGCAATAATAATAATAATAATAATAATAATAATAATAATAATAATAATAATACAATAATATAATCTAATAATAATAATAATAATAATAATAATAATAATAATAATATAATAATATTGTTATTATTATTATTATTATTATTATTATTGTTGTTGGTGTTGTTGTTATTATTTTTATTATTTAATAATAATAATAATAATAATAATAATAATAATAATAATAATAATAATAATAATATGGAAATCACAATAATATTAATACCAACAATAATAATATCAATAACATCAATAACATCAATAATAATAATAATAATAATAATAATAATAATAATAATAATAATAATGGGGTGCCCCCACATGACAGTTAGAGACTTCTGAATATTAAACAAGATGTATTACAAATTTTTATGTTATAAGATTAAATATAATAATTAAGACTGTTAAAACAATAATGCAGAAATGATTCGGTTTCTCTGGGATGTGATATTTAGGACTAAATGTGCATGCTACTAATATGAAGGGCCTTACACACTGTATATATCTGTACTGAATATCACATCTAAAGGAAACTGAACTGATGGTACAGAGTCTCCTGAGGGCCCGACGTGATCTCAGGGGCTAAACTGGAAGTCCATTAACAATCAGGACCAGCCTTTGAGTTTGAGATCTTAAATAAGTTCATGTTGAACACGTTACACACCTGATCTCATACATAACGTTCTATCAAATCAATCTACAGCTCCCAGGATCTCTCGAGGATTACTGATCGATACGGTTTAAATAACAGCAGAGGATCTATAAGTAATCACCAAACCTCAGGATTTCATCAGATCATTTCACTTGGACATCTCAAGAGCTTCATAAAAAAAACAACTCTTGGCTTTTAACTGTGTGGTGATTAATTATTAGAACTTTTTAATTCCTTAATATTTAAAACACATAAACAAACAAAGAAATAAGAAAATCTAACAGAAATTACAATTAAATACATTTACATGAATGTTTTCATAACACATTTTATTACACCCTTTTTAAGTTTGGAAGTTTTTAATGATATGTTAAAATATCTGTTTAAAGACTGAGAAGTGACCTTATTTAAAAAAGAAAACATTTATATGAAAATTAAATGATATTTTCATTTTAGTTAGTAATAAAGGGAAAATATGCTTTTAAAATTGTCAAGTCAGATTTATTTATACAGCGCTTTTTACAATGGAGCATTATCTCAAAACAACTTTACAATTTTAGATTATTTACTAATATGAATGTCCAATCCCAAATTGAGAAAGTCAAGAAAATTGTTTATTCTTTAAAAATGATAATACTAATTTTAAAACTGACTATAAACTGTAACAGCACTTAGAAGGGATTTTGTTTGAATTAAAAAAAATAATTCAGTGATTCATTTATTTATTGGTTAAAAGTCATGTTTATTTAAATCAGTTTGAATTTTTTACATGATAATTGTAATTAAAAAATAAAACATTTTAAAATAAAAAAGTGGCATTGTTAAGTAACTGAACTTATAAGAGATTTTATTTGTAATAAAAGTAATTATGATTTTTATTTTTTATGGATTCAAATTAAAAGATTAGTTATTTTTATTTATTGAATAAAAGTAATGTTCATTTTTAATTATTATTATTTTAAGTAGATAAATTTCATGTTTATTTTATTTTCTTTTATTTATTTTAATTTACATTGAAAATATTTTTTCTATGAATTAATTAAAACTGATATTATTTTTTTAATTCATGACACTGTTTTTTTTCTTTTGTTTATTTTGTTTTGTTAACACTGATGGTAGTATTTTTATTAGGGTTTTTTTTTCTAACTAATTTATACATATTTTTGTACACTGGCTAAAGACAATGATCATAAATAACTGTCTTGTTATAATTATATATATACAGTGGGTCAAAAAAGTATTTAGTCAGCCACTGATTGTGCAAGTTTTCCGACTTAGAAAGATGAGAGAGGTCTGTAATTGTCATCATAGCTACACTTCAACTATGAGACACAAAATGAGAAAAAAAAATCCAGTAAATCACATTGTAGGATTTTTAAAGAATTTCATTGCAAATCATGGTGGAAAATAAGTATTTGGTCACCCACAAACAAGCAAGATTTGTGGCTCTCACAGACCTGTAACTTCTTCTTTAAGAAGCTCTTCTGTCCTCCACTCATTACCTGTATTAATGGCACCTGTTTGACCTCGTTATCTGTATAAAGACACCTGTCCACAGCCTCAAACAGTTCAGACTCCAAACTCAACCATGGCCAAGACCAAAGAGCTGTCGAAGGAGGGACACCAGGACGAAAATTGTAGACCTGCAGCAGGCTGGGAAGAGTGAATCTACAATAGCAAGGAGGTTGGTGTGAATAAATCAACTGTGGGAGCAATTGTAAGACATACAAGACCATTGATAATCTCCCTCGACCTGGGGCTCCACGCAAGATCTCATCCCGTGGGGTCAAAATGATCATGAGAACGATGAGCAAACATCCCAAAACTACACAGTGGGACCTGATGAATGATCTGCAGAGAGCTGGGGATCAAAGTAACAAAGGCTACTATCAGTAACACACTACGCCGAGAGGGGACTCAGATCCTGCAGCGCCAGGCGTGCCCCCTGCTTAAGCCAGTACATGTCCAGGCCCGTCTGAAGTTTTGCCAGAGAGCATATGGATGATCCAGAAGAGGATTGGGAGAATATCATGTGGTCAGATGAAACCAAAATAGAACTTTTTTGGTAAAAAAAACTCAACTGGAGGAAAAAAGAATGCTGAGTCGCATCCAAAGAAACACCATACCTACTGTGAAGCATGGGGGCTAGAAACATCATGCTTTGGGGCTGTTTTCTGCAGAGGGGACAGGACGACTGATTTACATTTACATTTACATTTACAGCATTTAGCAGACGCCCTTATCCAGAGCGACTTACAATTGATACAGTCTTACAATCCAAGCAATTGTGGGTTAAGGGCCTTGCTCAAGGACCCAACAGTGGCAGCCAGAGGTGGGATTTGAACCTGGACCTTCTGGTCCATAGTCCAGTACCTTAACCGCTAGGCTACCACAGTCCCAACTGATCCGTGTTAAGGGAAGAATGAACGGGGCCATGTATCGTGAGATTTTAAGCCACCAAAACCTCCTTCCATCAGTGAGAGCATTGAAGATGGAACATGGCTGGGGCTTCCAGCATGACAGTGACCCCAAACACACCGCTCAGGCAATGAAGGAGTGGCTCCATAAAAAGCATTTCAAGGTCCTGCAGTGGCCTAGCCAGTCTCCAGACCTCAACCCCATAGAAAAATTTGTGGAGGGAGTTGAAAGTCCGTGTTGCCCCAAAACATCACTGCTCTAGAGGAGATCTGCATGGAGGAATGGGCCAAAATACCAGCTACATGTGTGTGCCAACCTGGTGAAGCCTTACAGGAAATGTTTGACCTCTGTTATTGCCAACAAAGGTTATGTTACAAAGTGTTGAGTTGAACCAAATTTATTGACCAAATACTTATTGTCCACCATAATTTACAATGAAATTCTTTAAAAAATCCTACAATGTGATTTTCCTGGATTTTTTTTCTCTCATTTTGTGTCTCATAGTTGAAGTGTAGCTATGATGACAATTACAGACCTCTCTCATCTTTCTAAGTCGGAGAACTTGCACAATTGGTGGCTGACTAAATACTTTTTGGCCCCACTGTGTATACATACATATTTTTTTATTATAAAGACAAACCGTCACAGTTCACAGTCTTTTGGCCTCCTAAGTTTTGAATCTTGTAGTTAAAATGACGTTATAGATGCTCTGTATGGATTCACCCTACAGTACAGATGTTGTTAGCACAGCTGCTAGCATTAGCATTCTTAATTCCAGTCGCGTCCGGCCTGATGCTCCTCATTAGCGAGTGCCGATTTGCTGGCTGAGACACTGGCGTTAATTAAAATCATAATGTTTTATGGAGGGCCGCAGACCGCAGACATCATGTGCCCTTTGTATGGCTCGCCGGCGCCCTCTCTGCACCCCCTCCCTCCCTCCGGCGCGCCGCCCTCATTCCCCATTCTGGCCCGTTACTCATGCAGGTGTCGGCCTTACATTTTGAATGGCACATGAATACTAATATGGCGTTCTAATAAGATCTTTGAAATGCTCGACACACACGGGTGCTGAATCATAACGCAGCAATCCCTTCAGAGTCTGATCTCACCGGCATCAGCTCTCTCTCTATCTCGCTCTCTCTCTCTTGCTCTTTCTCTCGTTCTTTCTTTTCCAGCTTTTGTTCCTTCTCTCTATCCTCTCTCTCTCTCTCTCTCTCTCTCTCTCTAGTGTTTCTCACTGAGCTCTGACTGTTTGTTTTGATTCCCCCATGCATCCCTCTTTAAAATTCATTTCTCTCAAAAGGTGCACGCCGACTCCTCCGTGTCTTGTGGGACTCCTGAGGTTCCAAACAGCTCGCAGACGGAAGCTTTCTGTGGGAAAGAAAAAGAAACGGCGCCCGCCGGGAGAGCCCGGGATTATCAGGATAACTTAGAGCTCCGAGAGCTGGATTTCACAAATGCTACAGATTTCACTTCATTAGGATCATGAAGCTACAGTAACAAAAAAGCAGTTACTAGACTAAGAGGAAGAGTGTGACATAAAACACACCTTTATGTAAAAGTGCTTGGATATCTGGAGAACCTACCAAATCACACTGAAATCAGGCACCCAGTCACTACGTAGTGGGTTGTTTAGCTGTGAAAAAAATGAGATTCAACAAGTAATCATCATCTACCTCTATTTCAAATTCATTAGAATAACTCCACCCCTCATTTGATTAACTCCACCCACCGCTTGAGTACGTTTATTTTGTTTGATTTATTTCAATTTAAATGGTAATTATTTTAATTAATTAAATGAGACTAATATTCATTTATAAATTAATTTATTTATATTTTAAAATAATCACATAATCACATCTCAAAGTTGACTTTTTTTGTAAATTCATGGTACTTTGTTTTTTTTTCAATTATTTATTATTTAATTATTTTATATATTATATATATATATATATATATATATATATATATATAATATATATATATACATACATATATATATATAATATATATATATATATATATATATATATATATATATTAAGTAACGTTAGTATTTTTATTTCTCATGATAAATTAGTTGGTAAAAAGTACATCTTGTAAATTAATTGCAATTGCTAGTATTTAATATGTGAACTTATAAGAGGTTTTATTTGTATTTTTGCTTTAAAAGGTTAAATAAATGAATTAAAAGGTAATGATGCATGTTATTTAAGTTTTGTGGATCCATATGATTATATAGTTACATATTTTTATTTGTCAATTAAAAATAATGTTCATCTTTAATTAATATTTTTTAAATAATAGTAACTAATTATACCTAATGGTTATGAGTATTTTTTTTTTTTTGTCAATTTAAACTGTATTTTTGTTTAATTCATGTTTTTTTTTGTTTTTTCTATCATTTATTTAATTTCTACAATTAATGTTAGGCTTAATGGTAGGCTTTGTTACGCTTTATATATATACCCCCAGTTTCCAGTATATACAGGAAGTAGTAATGCTATTTTATGAAAGTAGTAGTCCTATAACATTTTAAACGATACATCCTTTATTTTTAACGTCTACAGTTTAAGCCCCAAGATGAGTCGATTCAGTGAATCGTGGCCCTAAGACAGAGGTCACTATAAGGCCCAGATGCTGTCCGATCTGGACCTGGGGGCTCATTTATAAGAGGTGCGTTCGCCACTAAATGGGTCTGAAATGTAAGTACCAAAATTTCTAAAGAAATACTATGCGTACATCTAGGCCAGCTTTGACCCATGCGTACAGCCACTCCGTGCTAGAATTAAGAATTGCAGCTAAATGCGCAAACAAGATCAAGTAAAAAAATCGTTCATATTTAAGCATTCTTTTGTTTGATGAATTTATTGAATTGTTAGGGTAATCCAGTTCATTAGCCTGCTTTTATGTATTGACATTAATTGATCCAAACAGCTACTTGCAACTGGGTGAAGACGTGACATTAAGTCAGACATTATCCCTTTTATATCTTTATTAAACATTAATATCTTTTTAAGAAATAGGATCTAACTTTGTTTATTGGTTATGAGTACTGTTCATGTTTATTTTAATTCCTTTTATTTTTTATTTAAATTATATTTATTTTTTATTAATTAGTTACTAATATTTATTTTGTAATGTATTTTTATAATAAAATTTTTATTATATATAAAAATATTTTTTGTTTTAAACCAAAAAAGTCAACTTTGAGATATATATATATATAAAATGTAAAATTAGTATTTTCTTTGTGATTGTTTTGTATAATTGTTGCAAGTGCTAGTGCTTAGTGCTTAGTGTGAAAGTAAAGGTTAAATTATTTTTATTATGGATTAAAAATCATGTTAATTTTTATTTATTTTTTAAATCATATTAGCTAATTTTTCTTTTATTTATTTTAATATAAATGATAATTAAAAAACATTTTTTTGTTTGTTGTTGCTGCCACTCCTGACCACCAAACAACATATTTTTCTTGCCTTGATCTCCGAAACGAACTTCAAAATCATGAAAAATTTTCAACCTCAGGTTCTCCAAATTTTCTCTTTCTTGCCTTTTGTTCCTCCATTGTCACTGCTATCCCACTCAGCAATGAATGGGACACACTCTGTTTAAGTATTCGTAACGTTTCTAGCATTTAGGCTACTGAAGGGAGTCTCTGTCTCTCTCTCTCACACACACACACACACAAACACAAAGAAAAGCTAATTCATGAGCCGTGTTAAAAAAATAGAAGGTGAAAATCGAGCTCTTAAACAAGAGTACATGTTTTTTCTTCCCACTGACTGTTTGAAACCTTAGCGATCGTTAACAACAGCAACGTGAAGCTCCACTACGAAACCAAACATAACTCTTTTGAACAAACAAACCCACTGATATCAGAACTAAGATCACAGAAAATAAGTGACCTAATAGCCCAGTGTGATCGTTCCACCAAAATCCTCACACAGTCACTCACTGGCCAGCAACGTGCTAACAAATGTTCCCGTAAATCCGCTTCGATTTTGGATTCTCAGATTCAGTTTTTGTCTCCATAACTGCAGATATAACGGCTGCTTTAATCTACAGTACATGGCACTGAAACATGATGCAGTTTAGATATTAGGATGTTCTGGTCCTTTGCTTGAGGAAATGTTCTCTTAACGGACCTTATATATATATATATATATATATATATATATATATATATATATATATATATATAATTTTTGTTTTTAATAAAATATATATAAAAGAAACTAGAAAATCCCCTGCCCTACAGAACAAAAAATCAAAAATATACATTTCAGTTCTCTTGGGGCGTAGGGGTGAAGTTACCCTTAGCAGCGCTATATATATATATATATATAATATATATATATATATATATATTATATTATTATATATATATATAAAATAGAAATAGAAATCCCCTGCCTTAAGAACAAAATCAAAATATTACATTCAGGGCGTAGGGTGAAGTTACATTAGCAGCGCTAGCTCTATAAACCGCCACTTATTTAACGTGATCGTTTAAATTACCTTAATAACAAAAAACTAATTAGGCGTTTGATCATTCAGCAATTAAGGAACAATTTCAAACTCATTAACATTTATAGCAACAGGCACTCAAAAGCAACTGTTCAGAAAAGTGCTGGTTAGACAGAGAGAAGGTGCTGAATCATTTGGGAAAGGTGTTCAGACGTTTACAGATTTTCTTTAGATTTTTTTTACAGATTTTGTGTAGAGGTCACCTTTCATATATTATGCCCACTTTCACCTGCCATAAGAGTGCCCTGAATGGGATGCCAGCGCATTGCAATGTCTGCTCATTAAGATAAGATAAGATGAAATAAAATAAGATACGATAAGATAAGATAAGATACGATAAAATAAGATGAGACAAGATGAAATAAAATGAGATAACACTTTACTGATCCTGAAAGTAATTGCAGAATTTCAGATAAGACATTCCTAAATTAAGTTGATACATTTTACAGCCTTGCAATTGGATGTTCGTAAGCTTTGATAAATGGTAAAAAATATTAAAAAGACATTTGTGCGAGAGCCTCCAGTGTCCGAAGGCTGATGTAAACTGGAGTCTGCTTTTATGCACGTAATATTTATCATCATTCCAAAAGCACTGAACCGACTCGACAAAAAATAAATAAATACAGTTAGAAAGTGGCAGAGTGACATGAAGCTCATGATTAATGCTGATAAATCACCTCGATCGTTAAAAGTCTGCTTTTATTTACAACTCTACACAACCCAGCGATGTCTTTGTTCTTTGGATTTAGGGCTTGCAGTAATAATGGGACAAAAACCTGGAAAACTAAAAAAAAATAACCTGAAGACTTTTGGAATGTAATGTTCACCCTCCAGGGAGTCGTGAGCTTCACTAAAGAGTTTATGCGCTTTATTAAAGACGCCTCTGACTCATTCAGGCTGATGAAATGCTTCATTGATCAGGGGGTAGAGTGATCGATCAATAGTGGAGTGCAGAAATCGTCACCTGACACCCTGCAGCTCTCACACGTACAATATCAAACTGATTCATCCCTGCTCCTGTAACCTCCAACGATCACCGGCAGGTAACACTAAAGCACTACGCTTACCAACAAAGAAGGAAACGTTAAATGGGTGGCACAGTGGCAGTTCTCTTTGGGACATACAGACCTGTCTCCAGGCTCTGGGTTGCTCTGGAAACACTGGGCACAAAGACACCTCAGAAAATTTGCCAGTCCATGTCCAGTGGGGCAAAAAAGTATTTAGTCAGTCACTGATTGTGCAAGTTCTCCAACTTAGAAAGATGAGAGAGGTCTGTAATTGTCATCATAGCTATACTTCAACTATGAGAGACAAAATGAGAAGAAAAAAATCCAGGAGATCACATTGTAAGATTTTTAAAGAATTTAATTGTAAATCATGGTGGACAATAAATTTGGTTCAACTCAATACTTTGTAACATAACGTTTGTTGGCAATGACAGAGGTCAAACGTTTGCTGTAAGTCTTCACCAGGTTGGCACACACTGTAGCTGGTATTTTGGCCCATTCCTCCATGCAGATCTCCTCTAGAGCAACAATGTTTTGGGGCAACATGGACTTTCAGCTCCCTCCACAAATTTTCTATGGGGCTGAGGTCTGGAGACTGGCTAGGCCAATCCAGGACCTTAAAATGCTTTTTACGGAGCCACTCCTTCATTGGCTGAGCAGTGTGTTTGGGATCACTGCCATGCTGGAAGCCCCAGCCACGTTCCATCTTCAATGCTCTCACTGATGGAAAGAGGTTTTTGTTGGCTTAAAATCTACGCCATACCATGGCCCTCGTTCATTCTTCTCTTACACACGGATCAGTCCGTCCTGTCCCCTTTTGCAGAAAAACAGCCCCAAAGGCCATGATGTTTCCCACCCCCATGCTTCACAGTAGGTTATGGTTTCTTGGGATGCAACTCAGCATCCTTTTTCCTCCCTCCAAACATGACGAGTTGAGTTTTTAACCAAAAAGTTCTGTTTTGGTTTTCATTCTGACCACATGATGTTCTCCCCAATCCTCTTCTGGATCATCCATATGCCTCTCTGGCAAACTTCAGATGGGCCTGGACATGTACTGGCTTAAGCAGGGGGGCACGCCTGGCACTGCAGGATCTGAGTCCCTTTCGGCGTAGTGTGTTTACTGACGGTAGCCTTTGTTACTTTGGTTCCCAGCTCTTTGCAGGTCATTCATTAGGTCCCCCCCCCTCCGTGTAGTTCTGGGATTTTTGCTTCACCGGTTCTCATGATCATTTTGACCCCCACGGGATGAGATCTTGCTGTGTGGGGCCCCAGATCGAGGGAGATTATCAATGGGTACTTGTATGTGCTTCCATTTTCTTACAATTGCTCCCACAGTTGATTTATTTTATTTCACATTTCACAACCCAAAACCTGCTTGCCTATTGTAGATTCACTCTTCTCAGCCCTGCTGCAGATCTACAATTTTCTTCCTGGTGTCCTTCGACAGCTCTTTGGGTCTTGGCCATGGTTGAGTTTGGAGTCTGGGGACTGTTTGAGGCCTGTGGACAGGTGTCTTTTATACAGATAACGAGGTCAAACAGGTGCCATTAATACAGTTAATGAGTGGAGGGACAGAAGAGCTTCTTAAAGAAGAAGTTACAGGTCTGTGAGAGCCACAAATCTTACTTGTTTGTGGGTGACCAAATAATTATTTTCCACCATGATTTGCAATTAAATTCTTTTAAAAAAATCCTACAATGTGATTTGTGATTTTTTATTTCTCATTTTTGTCTCTCATAGTTTGAAGTGTAGCTATGATGAAAATTACAGAGCTCCCCTCATCTTTCTAAGTAGGGGAGAAACTGGCACAATCAGTGGCTGACCCTAAATACTTTTTTACCCCCACTGTACAAACACCATTTACAGCTTGGTTCAAAATAGGTAGAGGAAAGTTATCCACACAACACAAACATGAGGAACTCACACAAAAAGTTCTCTAAACAAAAACACAAAACAAACCGAATTAGAACAAGGTTTGCCAGATCCCCATGATAGAAACAAGCAAGCAAGGGTCTGGTCTGCAGAAAAACAAGTCCAAAAGAAGCAACAGTGGCTCAGAACAATGCCTAAAAACAGGTAACCTGGTACAATGTGAGAGAGCGACCACTTCATTTCAGTTAAAATTATAATAATGGATCATAATGATAATATGGCATTTTATTTTTAATTTTTAAAGGTTGAACACAAAACCCAACCAACTGTGTAGGCATAATGGAGAGAGATATCGACAGAATCAGGGAGCCCAAATAAAAAGCAAATAGAGTTTAGAAACAAGAAACAAAAACCTCCCCATCCCAAAACAGCCAATATTTGTAAGATATAGAAAGATAAACTCAACAGTCGCATGACAGACTGTTTTCAAATGTTAATTCCCGCCTCTGCTCGCGAATCTACAGCATTGATTGGGTTGGTTGATTGTGACCAGCTGCTTTACGGAAACAATGTTTCCTGGAAGGTTTATTGTGCTGGATGTCTGGAGTTAAAAGATCGACACATATTTCTACTTCCCATTCTAATTTATTATATATATATATATATATATATATATATATATATATATATATATATATATATATATATATCATCTGATAAATTAGAATGGGAAATAAAAATACGTTCAATATATCAGGCTCACATATATTACTGGATTACCTGTGTGTCAAGATGTTTTAATTAGGGGGGCCACTAGCTACAAAGAGCTACTGAACTAAATAAACTAAACGCTGCATGGCGGTGGTGTTACAAACAAACCCATTTTGTTTAAAACCGAATTACAGCTGATAAGAAGAAGGAACCACTTCCCATGGTATTGTTACAAGAAACCCATGGTATGTAGCTTATGGAGTGGTCTTATGTGTGGGCGGCATCTTTAGAGAGTAACTTTATGGAGTTTATAAATAAAGTAAAATGACAAAGAGACGCTTTAAGGCTAAAAATTATGGATGTGATCTTCCAGAGCAAACACAGAACTCGTAGCACTCATAAACCAGCACTGACGGGCGGACTGAAGTGTATACTGCTGAAATTAAATTATTTTAAGCCTTCTGATAAATACAGTGCAACCACATCCCCACCTCCCCTCCCTCCAAAACTGATGGAACAGCAGCCTGCTCTGTCTGATCCTGGCGCCCTGAGGGAGGAAGACGTTATCCAGGCGCAGAATTTTGGCCCGAAAGTGCCTGGTAAGCTGCTGGGAGAAATAAGATGAGCTTTTAGCACAAGCCCTTTAATCCTATTGATCCTAAAGCTCGAGTCCCGAGCGAGAAGCTTCCGAGTGTGATATCAGTAAACTGCACCTCCATCCCCTCCATCATCTCCAGCCACGGCTGTCTCTTGTTCCAAATCCACTCCGTTACCCGCTCATCAAACGCCTGTCATCGATATGGCACACGTATACGGCACACTGCAAACGTTTGGGCTCGGCTGTTCAAATTATTCATATTGTCTTTATTATTTTCACTGGGTTTTAACCCGACTTTTCTTTGTCAGGGTTACAGCCCGGGTGTTACTGTGTTAATAAGGACTGTATTTTAATCAATAGCTGATCCTGGGAATCCCAGATGACCATGCTGTCCATGTTCCAGTCACCACTGTCGAATGAGGATCGGCCTCAGGAAGCGGTGTTAATGAGTTCAGCTCAGCCTTAATGTGCCGTAATGCAGATGAAGTCAGTCCCAGTCACGCAGACAAGACCTTCTGGACCTTCCATCATTTAACCAGGTACAACTGTAACTGTGGTGACTGTGATGTCACTCGGTCAATCCTATGACCTGATGTTTAGGGTCAATCATCAATGGTGGAGACCTTATCAGCGAACAAATTGTGGAAGTGATGACAGTGTGTCTGTCCTTCAACTATATCCGAACAACATGGGTTTAACCTTCAGCTTTGCATTAAAGTCTGTAGAAAAAGCGAGGGAATGAAGAGGCGTGGCATTGTGTCCCGCAACCATGAAACCACACCCACTCAGAACCATTGATTGATATGTCTTTGAGTTTATGGGTGGCATGGTGGTCAAGAAGTCAGAGGTCAGTCACCTCACAGGTCCAGAGATCTTCAGTTCGATTTCTGGTCCAGACTCAACCTGTGTGTAGTTTGAATGTTCTCCACATGTATATGTGGCTACTCAGGTTCGAGATTGTTGGCATTTCTGTTAGTGCTTCATCCTGCCTCCATTCTTCTTTCTGTCTGAATAGTTCCACTCAACCCCAGAGCATCATGGAACTGTGGGTAATTTGGCGATCAAGTCAATACGATTACTGATGAAATCAGATTTTCTGCAGTTATCTCATTATTAAGTGCAAGTAAATGAGAGTGAAGTTTGCCGACGAGTTTGAATGCTCTTGAGTAATCAGATAATGAGAAACTTCGGGCTCACTTGACTTGGCTAATAATTGGATTTCTACTTTGCAACCAGCCAATAATCTCAAAGAAATATGTGATGTAAACTTCAAACTTTAATATTAAAGTATCAAATTCTTTGTTTTCTCAAGTATAATCAATGCTACCTCGGTTCTTATTGTTAATTTGTTCCAAAAGGCTTGTCGAGAACAGAAAACGACGAGTACCGATCAATCGGTTCCAAGTGCCCAGAAAATACCAAAATCACATCCGTTTTTTTCTCGTGTAAAAATCAGACTCGGTGTGAAAAGGCCTTTAGTCCAACAGCAGGGAATGTTGCTGTCTGCCACACCAGATGTGTTTTTTAAGGCGGTGAAAATGCAGGTCTTTATTCACCATCTGTATTTTTATGATCTTTCCTCGGCGACATGAACTTTTTACTTCAGCCTCTCATGAAGCATCTCCTGTATTTTCAGTCTGCCTCTCCACTGGCAGCATTTTCATACTCAGAACTAGACTTATAAAATGTTCAGGTTCAGGATGATGGTTGTATTAATATAAATAATAAATGATATTTGAGTAAAAGCTTAAACTCGACGCTTAAAATCTGATGTTTGTCACACAAAGAAGACATTTTGTTTGTCTTGATCCGGCCAAATGTGACTTCTGTAGCAACCTGTCTTGTCTGTTAAATGTAAAGACATGAGTTCAGTTGCAATTCTCTAGTAGCTACTAATGCACAACGTAAAGAGGTGAGACTAAAATTATAGTTAAACCTGATCCTGTCCTGATAGTGCTTAATCATTTTATTTAACCCACTATCTACTTTGAAGCTGCAGACTTCTCTCCAGTTTGTGTTTAGCAGAAGATTGCTAAGTGGTGCACGCAGAGGGAGGCTAAGCTCGGTGCGTAGGGGGATAAAGACAGGAAACAATTTTGTGTTTGTCCCAAAAACATCAATTTTTTTCCCCCCTCAACATCCGTGGGCTCAGCATACGGCCCACTGCGGGACGAGCGTCACGCAGAGAAAGTGACAGCTCCTTCATGGAGTGTAAACACATGTTTCTCCAACGCAGCGCAGTCAAATCTAATTTAATACCATGGAGACGGGTGAAGTTTCAGCTGCACGTTTTAATGGGCTTTACTGTCAGGATCGCCGCCAAAAACTCAGACAGCGCTCTTTTATTCCCGTCCAAATGGGTCACGATCAATCCGGCCGTGTCTGGTAATCATGCGCTGCAATGTCGACGCTAAAGGGAAGCACCGTGTGGTGTGACAACGGGTTTAAGAGATATGACGAATTTAAAGAATATTTCATGTTCTTTTCTGGTCAGCTTCACTTTGTTAGATTTCAGGCGTGCAACACATTCAAAAAGAAGTTGAGATAGGGGCAATTTAGGGCTAGTAATGAGGTTAAAAAAATAATGATGTGATTTCAAGCTGATTTGGTACAAAGGCAGTATCCACGAAAAGCTGGGTCTTTGAGGTGTAAAGATGGGCAGAGGATCTCCAGTTTATCAACAAATGTGTAAGAAAATGATTGAAATGTTTAAAAGCAACATTCCTCTAAGGAAGATTTCTTCTAAAAAAAAAGCTCTGTGATACTGATGGGTCTGAGTACAATCCCCGTCCCCACTGTATGATGGTCCATCCCATATGCCTCCGAGCCCAGAGAAGCCGACGCCCCTTCTGGACATGGTTATAGCATAAGGCTTCTTATTAGCACAGTAACGTTTTAAGTGGTATTTGTGAATGTAACTCTGTATTGTAGAGCTTGATAAAGGTTTGATAAAGGAATCCCTTGTCCATGTGGTTCTATTAGCTATTGATGAATGACGGTTCTTGATGCAGTGCCGTCTGAGGGAGCGGAGATCATCCCTCTTCAGTTTAGGCTTTTTAGGAAATTCCTCCAGATTCCTTGAATGGTTTAATGATATTATGCTCTGTAGAGGAGAAATATATAAATCCCTTCCAGTCTTTCTTTGAGGAACATTGTTTTTAAACATTTCACATTTTCTCACTCATTTGTTGATAAACTGGAGATCCTCTGGTCATCTTTACTTCTCAAAGACTCAGCCTTCATTGGATACTGCTTTTGTACCAAATCATGATTATAATCACCTGTTTTGGAACTTTTTGTAATATGTTGCAGGCTTGAATGCAGGAATGGCTGTTGTCCCAACTTCCTTCTGATTTGGGGTTTGTAAATAACAACAAACAGATCAGCACGGCATCAAAAGGTAAGGGCGCGATCAATTACTGCTACGATGAAACGTACAGAATCAAACAGCATCTAAAGTTTCAAAGGCGGCGTTTTCTTTTGAAGCTATTGTTTTTGCCTGCCAGTCATCGGTGTCAGAGCCTCTCAAAAAAGCGCCGACGCGGCGTGAATAAAGCAATTGACTTCCGAGTTCCGCGGCGTGACTAATGGATTTGGGAAAATCCTCTCGCTCTGGATTAAGAGAGCCAAGGTGTGAGCAGGCGAAGCTTGCTAATGCTAATTAATAGCCATTTAAAGAAGACACTCTCTCTCACACACACACACACACACACACACACACACACACACACACACACACTTTAGCCAAGTCAATTAGAGTTTGCTCCTGAGTGTGTGTGGGTGTTTGGGAGGGTATTAGCCATCACTCTGACATAAATACCACAAATCAACACACAGCCACATCCAAGACTTTAACTGATTAGTTGGTCAGACTTTTATGCAACACTTAGTTCCAACCTCGCAATCTGATTGGTTGAGGAACGTTTTCATTCTAACCCGGTATCACTCCACTCGTGCGTCGCTAAGTAACGATAAGCTTTATGCACCAAACATACAGTGGGGCCAAAAAGTATTTAGTCAGCCACTGACTGTACAAGTTCTCCTACATAGAAAGATGAGAGAGGTCTGTACTTTTCATCATAGCTACACTTCAACTATGAGAGACAAAATGAGAAAAAAAAATCCAGGAAATCACATTGTAGGGTTTTTAAAGAATTTAATTGTAAATTATGGTGGAAAATAAGTATTTGGTCCACCCACAAAAAGCAAGATTTCTGGCTCTCACAGACCTGTAACTTCTTCTATAAGAAGCTCTTCTGTCCTCCCTCGTTACCTGTATTAATGGCACCTGTTTGACCTCGTTATCTGTATAAAAGACACCTGTCCCACAGCCTCAAACAGTCAGACTCCAAAACTCAACCATGGCCAAGACCAAAGAGCCGTCGAAGGACACCAGGAAGGAAATTGTAGACTTGCACCAGGCTGGGAAAAGTGAATCTACAATAGGCAAGCAGGTTTTTGGTGTGAATAAATCAACTGTGGGAGCAATTGTAAAGAAAATGGAAGACATACAAGACCATTGATAATCTCCCCCTCGATCTGGGGCTCCACGCAAGATCCCATCCCGTGGTGTCAAAATGATCATGAGACCGGTGAGCAAAAAATCCCAGAACTACACAGAGGGACCTGATGAATGATCTGCAGAGAGCTGGGACCACAGTAACAAAAGCTACCATCAGTAACACACACTAACCCGAGAGGGGACTCAGATCCTGCAGTGCCAGGCGTGCCCCCCTGCTTAAGCCAGTACATGTCCAGGCCCATCTGAAGTTTGCCAGAGAGCATATGGATGATCCAGAAGAGGATTGGGAGAATATCATGTGGTCAGATGGAACCAAAACAGAACTTTTTGATAAAAACTCAACTCGTTGTATTTGGAGGAAGAAGAATGCTGAGTTGCATCCCAAGAACACCATACCTACTGTGAAGCATGGGGGTGGAAACATCATGCTTTGGGGCTGTTTTTCTGCAGAGGGGACAGGACGACTTGATCCGTGTTAAGGGAAGAATGAACGGGGCCATGTATCATGAGATTTTAAGCCAAAACCTCAGTGAGAGCATTGAAGATGGAACGTGGCTGGGGCTTCCAGCATGACAACAACGGCAACAAAGGAGTGGCTCTGTAAAAAGCATTTCAAGCTCCTGGAGTGGCCCTAGCCAGTCTCCAGGACCTCAGCCCCATAGAAAATGAGTTTGAAAGTCCGTGTTTGCCCCAAAACATCGCTGCTCTAAGAGGAGATCTGCATGGAGGAATGGGCCAAAATACCAGCTACAGTGTGTGTCAACCTGGTGAAGACTTACAGGAAACGTTTGACCTCTGTTATTGACAACAAAGGTTATGTTACAAAGTGTTGAGTTGAACCAAATTTATTGACCAAATACTTATTTTCCACCATGATGTACAAATTAAATTATTTAAAAATCCTACAATGTGATTTCCTGAATTTTTTTCTCATTTTGTCTCTCATAGTTGAAGTGTAGCTATGATGAAAATGACAGACCTCTCTCATCTTTCTAAGTAGGAGAACTTGCACAATCAGTGACTGACTAAATACTTTTTTGCCCCACTGTATAAGATACACAAATAATGCAATAACCTTAATAAATCACCTAATTCCGTGGTTTCATTCATAGTGAATATTATTTTTAGTTTTTGCTTATTTGTACTTTCCATTTTAATTTAACATTACTTTATATAAACCTTTTGTAGAAAATTGTTACCATGTAGACCTACTTTTTGGTGGAAGGGAATTGTCAGTATTAAAGCATATTCAGTATGAAATTCGGAGCTTTGACATGATAAGGTGTATGAATTGTTGAGTCATGTAGTATCTTCTTACGCTCAATAAAAGATTTCCTGTTTAAAAATGGAGTTAGAAAAGCTTTTTAAAGGAATACTTTTACTTTATGTTACTTTAAGTACATTTAGCGGCATGTACTTATATACTTCTGCTGGAGTAAAATATACAAACTTCAACTTTTACTTCAGATTCATAGTACTTTTTTATTTTGCACAGTGTTTTGCTTTATACAGATAACATTAATAGTAATATTTATTATAGTCATTTAATAAAAAACAATAATAATAATAATGGTGTTGATATCCAGATGACAACCTTATCTAATAATTATTGGATAATTAATTTATTATTTATTGACTTATTTACTTTTATTTATACTAATAGATACTAGTTTTATATTGTCATTATTGTTTGAGAAAACTTTAAACGTGTTCAGTAAACATATGAGAGCCAGCCAGTAATAAGTCATTATAGCAATCAGTGTATAAGCACCGTGTGTGTGTGTGTGTGTGTGTGTGTGTGTGTATGTATACCCTGACATCGGTCCATCAGTGTTCTTCATGTCAGTGTGTAAAGTGAGTCGTATGTAAAGCTTTCAGGCATTAAGGTAATTTTTCTTATCCCCATTTTTTCCCGACATTCCTCGCAAGGACAGGAGGCAGAACGCAATCGCTATTAGCCTGAGTGCACCCGAGCCTTTAGCGTATAAATATAGGCGGCTTTTAGCCGATGAATGCCAGACAGGACCATCAATTAGCATTAAGCCGAGTGCCATCAGTGTGTCATAAACAACCTGGCGGCGGCGCTTCTTCAATGTCACGGGGAAGATGAACTCTAAGGAAAGACGTGAGGCTCGTCTACATATAGCCGCAGCTCTAATAAACGACTCGGGCGCCGGCGGCAGCGGTGTCAGCGGCGTGTGATGGATGTGAGTGACACGGCTCTGCTGGCAGGAAGACGAGGAGGAAATTGATGCTTTCTTTACAAGATGAAAATAAAACCACAGAGTGAGATTAAAAATTAAATTAAATCACTTCTCCGGTCCTGAAAGAGTCGAGAGCAAAGCCGGGTCAGAGAGAACACGGGCGCACTGCAGACGTGCCATTTACAGTTGTTAATGTTTTTATAAATGAAAGGACATTACATAACCTCTGGTCGAGCTTAAAACCTTAACATATTAGTAAGAAATAAAACCTAAGATGTAATTTGGGCAAAAGTTTCAGAACCATTCTAAAATTCATTAGTCTAACATTAGAAAGTTGCTTGAGTAGCACAGTGGTCTGTAACACCACTCTACCACTGTAGTGACCCGGGTTTGAGTCGGTGCTTTTCAGCCAGGTTAGCTAACCACACCACCTACAGAATCAAACCATTTTATACCAAAATATAGAAAATACATTGGATTAAAAAAAAAAAATCCTTTTTTATAAACCTCTCATAATTAGCCATGGTAATATTCAGTAATGCAGTAAATCCTGAAATTTAACCCAAACTATAGTTATCATCGACTCTCTGAAACACTCTCCCTGCATTTTAGTCCAAAACTGCAGCTTCAACAATGTTTTTACACCAGCTTTTCTTTTAATCGCCACTGGACTACTTAATTTAAAAATAATTACACGTTTTATTTTTTTATATACCTCTTATGTTCAGGACAGCAATAGAATTCAGCGTCCAAGGGACTAGTGTCTGAATAATAAAAATAAAGTGGATACAGTTATTTTTGGGAGTAGAATGCATTATGCTGGATATTGAAAAGCATTAGAAAGACTTTATAGGGTTGATGCTTTTGTACATCCACTGTGACATCATCTTTTGGAGTGTGCAACCTCGTGCCAGTTACGAAGTGTCAAGAATAAACCTAGAATTCTGATTGGCTATTAATTTGGTTCTTGACTAGAACTGGCTAAATACATGAGAATAAGAAAATAAGATATATAGATATAATAGATAAATAAATAGATTAATAAAAGCTAAAGTAATGAGCCTGTTTTGAAAATGAAGTGAGTAAAAAGCACAGATTTTTCTTTTGAAATGTAGCAAGTACAGGTATACTGTATAAGTTACAGAAATAATCAAGTAAAGTACATTGATCTAAAATATAATTACGCACCAGACACGCAGCAATGAAAAATATGGTGGGACAGATGTGTTGCAGTAGAATTTTACAGAGGTTGTGTAACTTCTTTCTAATAGAAGATCAATAAAACGCAATTTGATCATGGCTGAAAAACAGATATTTAAAAGAGATTCACTTGCAGGTGTTTGGTCGATGGAAGAACATTATTAGATCAATGCTTTTGACGTACAATGCTCTGTGTTACTAAAGCTTAAAATCCAAACTACTACAGACAGATCCCTGAAAGAACTGATGTTGTGTGATGCTCAAGCATCGATACCAAAGCCGTTGCAATAATCTGCTCTCTCATTATTCCTGGCTGAAAGCTTCTTACAAGATCCAGAGGCTGAATAGATGCCGTGTTGAAGGATGAGCTCACTATGAGTCTTTACATTTCTTGTGAATTCCTTAGTCGACAATCCAAAGTACTTCAAACCAGTTGAAATTAAACACATTTACGGCGAGTGCTGAGGGAATCGATGGGTGAAGGACGATCATGTGTTCAAAGGAACTGCAGCAGTTCTCAAAGCTCTCAGCGACACAAATTCAAAATGCATTTATTTATTATTAGTTTTGTTTATTATTATGTTTGTTTTGTCAGGGACCGTGCACAAATTGCATTCGTCTCTGAAGAGAAAAGTTAGATAATCAGCTCATTTTCATCTGTAGTCCCTAGGCGGGTAAACATAGAACAAATAGTAAAATCACAATGGACCTTTTGCAAAGATGATCAGAGGATCTCCACTTTATCAGCAAATGTGAGAAAAAATGTGGAATGTTTAAAAATAATATTCCTCAAAGAAATTTGAAGGGATTTATATATATATTTCTCCCTCTACAGAGCATAATATCATTACACGATTCAAGGAATCTGGAGGAATTTCCTAAAAAGCCTAAACTGAAGAGGGGTGATCTCCGCTCCCTCAGATGGCACTGCATCAGGAACCACCATTCATCAATAGCTGATAGAACCACATGGACAAGGGATTACTTTATCAAACCTTTATCAAGCTCTACAATACAGAGTTACATTCACAAATACCACTTAAAACATTACTGTACTAAAAAGAAGCCTTATGTTATAACCATATCCAGAAGTCGGGGGCATCTTCAAAAAAAAAAGTGCACTGACATTTTAGAGCAACATAAGCTGCCTTCAAGACGACATCTTTATCAGGGACGTTCATGCATTTATCAACAAGACAATGCAAAACATTTCAATAATGCTATCAGGCTCAGATTCTCCATCCATGATCATGACAATGAATTTATCTTGGGAGGTCACAGAGTTTGCCTCGCCTCCACATCAGGTTTATCGGTGTTGCTCTTTAATATTCCTCCGAGTGCTGTATGAGTGATTTAGCGTTGACGGACAGAAACGTGCTCTACACAGCGTTACGCTGCAGAGCCGCTCTAGCTTTTAAGATCTTTAGTTTGGCTCTGTTTAGTGTTCCACTAAATTACTGATGCTGAGATTGTCTAAAGCTGTGGGACTGTAGGAACTGTGGTAGCCTAGTGGTTAAGGTACTGGACTATTTACCACAAGGTCCAGGGTTCAAATCCCACCACTGCCAAGCTGCCACTGTTGGGTCCTTGATCAAGACCCTTAACCCACAATTGCTTGGATTGTAAGACTGTACCAATTGTAAGTCGCTCTGGATAAGGGCGTCTGCTAAATGCTGTAAATGTAAATGTATCTTAGTAGGCTAATCTCATCACATGGTACTAACTGAACTTTTTTATTTTTAAAGTGGATTCATATTTATTTGATAAACACAGATCAGCGATAACATTAAACCCATCCAGGTGCAGGGAATGAGACTGGCAGTGTGATCCTGTGTTTAATGCTCTGTGGGACCATGTGGGTGTAACTTTGGCATGTACCACCTACCTAAACATTGTTGCAGACCAAGTGCACTCCTTCATCGCAATGGTATATCGTAGCCACGCTGCAAAAATGCTCAGGAGTGTTTGACAAAGAGTTTAAGGCGTTGCCATGGCCACCAAATAGGTACCAGAGAATGTAAAACATCTGAGATCTGGTAAATCTATGCAAAGATGGGTCAGTGCTTTGGCGTCACGAACGGGATACACATGATATTAGGCAGGTGGATATCATTATAGTCTACAGTCATGATGTTTGTTTTTTATCAGTTGTGGTTGATTCATTATAAGTAATTCATTAGTTAAGTAAATTGTTAATATAGTTATCTACTTATTTAATCATTCATAGCATTCTTTCTGTTAATAAAGGTAAAAATGAAGACTAATACTTTTGCTGTTTGAACAGTGACTATTGGTACAGAAATATTTGATAACGGTGTCATTCTTACTGGGACTGGAATGTTTGCTATCGAAACTGGAACCACTGGTTTTGCAACTTTAACATTTCTTCCTGGAAGTTGAACATTTGGAAAACCAACTAATACATTTGCAGTTACAACAACAGGTACAGGAGCAGGAACCGTTGTACAGGTAAGCAGGTTAACGTCTATCCGAGCAACGTCTCTTCCCTTTACTGACTGAGCTATACAAGTGAGATTGAATTATAATATAAAATAAAAATCTGTTTTTTCAAATCTGGAAATTGTGGCCATAAACAGCGATGCTGTGGATCTACGAGCAGAGGCAGGAGTTAAAGAGCAGAAGTCCTGTCATTCACTCGAAATCTCATTACCTTACCAGAGCTTGTTAGCTTGTTAGCTCATGTTTGGACTGTTGAAATGTTATTATGGTTATATTTTAATGCGTTTAATAATAAAAATGAATTAGAATTGATGTTGTTTACATTCAGGTGACTTCGTGTGGTGATTCTGATTAAGTTTGAGAGAAGAAGGGAAACAGAATCATCACCATCATTTACTTCCTAAGTTACAATACCTTAGTTTATAAGACTATAATATGATAATAATTAATCATCATTTTAGGCTGTACATTATTTAATATCATGTTTTACAAAATATATGATGAGATATAATATTATTTATTAATATATATCATCTATAATGAAGGTATAGCTAATTACAGGACTAATTTTATTCTTTTGATTTTTGTATGATGAAAACAATCTTAATCTGAACTCCTGGATTCCTGCTGTCTTGAGTATATTATAGTAGATAAAAAGACTACAATAATGTCTGCTCAACATCCTGTTTCACCTGTAACTGGTATTTGTATCATCTGGTAACAGAACTTGTATCTTTAGTGCCTTGTGAAAGTGCGAACACCTACGAACTTTTGAAGGCTATGGTTGATCTATGACTAGAAATATGAGGTGCCAGTGAACCGGGAGTTGGTCTTCGGTTGCAGATATGCGTTACGGTTCTAGATATGGTTACCAGTGACTTAATTGGCATCGTTTAGTCCAGCACTCGGTTTCTTGGCATCACATAAGTCTAGTTGGAGTCCGGCTGGCATTTTCTAAGGCGCTTTTGTACTTGTTCGCAGATGGTGTCTGCGTTGTTCAGTCTCGCCAGAGTCTCCCGAGCCTCCGCTCAGTCTCATGTGATTCCAGACTCCGGTATAACGAAGGAACCCAAATATAAATCCAGACCCTAATGTATTTTTGATAGCTATGCTAGTCTTGTGCATGTCCCATCCATCACGGCTGATGTGGAGCGACCTGGCTCTATTTTCTTCATCCTCCACAGACACGCAGACAGCAGTTTAATCCCCGTTCACTGAGGGACAAACACTTGGCGCAATCCCATCCCGAACATCTCGGGTGGATTGTAAGTAAAGGCCATCACTCTCCATAATTAGGGTTCCTCATTTGAGCCGGGACTAAAATCACCTCTGCGCCTTCGTCTTTCTCGAGATCGCGCCTAGTTTTAATTAGGCCCTTTGGAATATTAGCGCAGCTTTGTGTACTGCCCTCGCTTATTTAGGAGGCAGACAAATTAGTGTTTAGCTTTAATATAGTCCCCGTGAATTCCACCCACGCTCGTGCAGATAGCCATCCCAGAGATACAGAGAGACAGAATGTGAGAGAGAGAGGGAGGAATCCCCTGAAGTCGGATGCTAAGTGGAGCTGAGAAGAGCATGATGTACGATCAGTTAGCTTCCTACTAACTCGGTGCAATTAGCCATGTCAACACCGGAGACTTTACCTCCACGTGCATGTTCTGAACGTCGTCCAACTCGCTGCTCATCCTGTCTAAATCTGTAAAAAAAAGAAACCGAACGCCTGCGTGTCTCCTAATTAGCATCAGTCACAGGACCGTACCAATGTCAAGAACTACAGGCTGGATCCTAAATTCCATCTTAGAAAAACAACCTTGTACAGTAAGATACAAAACCTCTACGACTGCAATACTAACGTCTTAATAAAACTTAAACAAGTTCAGAGATCTTTAAAACTCTAATACAGGTGTGTGCCGCTTAGCGATTGCGTTATGCTCTGTGAAACAGGTTGTTGACCAAAATGGACACTGACTGGACATTACCATAGTCACACTGATATTTTTAGTCCACTCTAATATAAACATTAAGAGCATTTTCCTAAGAATACTGCATGCAAACATTAAGTAAGTGAAAATATAAGTATAATAACTCTATCCAAATTGTAAAATATTCCACACAACACTCCCTCCAGGAAATCCACACGCACAGTGGTTCTTCAATTACAAGCACACATTAAAACCAAATCA